>VXBH01008057.1:182029-214939 GCA_013400035.1 Rynchops niger
AAAAAGAGGGGGGGGGGGGGGGGGGGGGACACGACACCAAAAAACCCACAAACAGCTATCAGCAGCCAACCACTTGCCTTTCTCTGATCTAATGCCATCTTGGTGTTGTGACCTGAAACTAGGTTGGTACCTGATCTTCAGGAAAACGATAGGAAAAACAGTTTTATGAAACCAGTAGTTTTGTAGACACGGTAAAGACAGGGAGACATTTAACAAGTTTAGCTTCCCTACTCTTTTTCTACTTTTAATAGCAACTTGGAAAACTGATCTGCAGACTNTTTTTATTATGTTTTTTTATTTAAAAAATACCCCAACAACCAAATACACCTCCCAAAACCCAACTAACAAACCAAACCAAGTAACCAAAAAACAAGTTGTGTCTTGACACTCCAAATGGGGATGAATTTTCAATGCAAAAGAACAATATAAAACAGTAAATAAAATAATAATAATAATAAAAGAACAAACCCAAAATCGAACTAAGACAGGCAGGTATTACTTAACTTCTCATTTTTATAAGTATTCTACTTCCTATTTTGAAAGCCTTAAAGAATCTTTAAATATCTATCCTGTTGTAAGGAAAAGGAACAGAATTAGTATTTGGTAGAATCTGACTGCTATAAATCTGTGCTAAACGCGTACTTAATACGTATGTAAAACTGCATATTTTCCAAGTTACACATACTTACATTCTTATGTCCTTTACATATACATTTAGATACCTGTACAGAAGTATACCATTATGAAATCTCTTTGCTTTTTGAAATACAACAACATTCTAATTTTGCCAGTCCTACAGCAAACTGCTTCATACTAGACAAGGCCAAAACGCACATAAATGGATTGTGAAACCCACAGGCATCTGATTCTGTTGAAAAGATCTTTGATGAGGAAAAACTATAAATAGAAAAAGAAGTTCCAATGGTTTTCAAGACATTTTCAGATTCTGCTTTTCTTTTAACATAAGCTGAAATTCACACCAGAAAATAGAGTAGACTCAAGTGCGACAGCACCTATTTAGGAACAAGCATGAGGCAAACTAGATAAAGTGCGCTTAGGTTCTGAAAACTTACTTCACTGAGCCAGCAGGGAAGAATAATATTAAATTACATGTACCATTATGTACCTAATCTATTAAAAACACTTCTGATAATTAATTAAAGTATTCCGTATAGTCTAAGGTTCATATAGGGGAAAATATATAGGGTACTAAAGCATAATTAATTTTATTATTATTATCAAACTTCCATCTAAATTAAACATTACATTTTGACATGAGAAATCATTAGAAAAAGCTGAGTTTCTATATTAACCTGTTACTTAATGTGGCACGTGCTGGACAGAGCTACAAGAAAAGAGAGATACAAAAAGTGAAATAATGTTGACTTTCTAAAGCTTAATCTATGAACTTTTTTGTATTGTCATAGCTGACAGGTGCACCGGCCATCTGTCCTGAATCACGCTACAAAAATCTTCCCACATAAACACTAATTATAAACTTCCTACCCTCCCTCTGAATAAGTCTCAGGAGTAGAACATAACTCCATTACTACATAATATTGAATTAGTGGCTTTCCTGGTCTACCTTAGCACCCAGGCTGTAAATGAAAACCAGGAACACGCTAAGGCATACCTGAAAAAAACATGAGAGATTCACTGATACTTGGACAGAGTTGAATTGACAACTTAGTTTTTATTTACCTTTAACTCTGACACAGAAAAATCTACCTTGAATTTGGGCCTTCTCAGTTTCCTTCGTCCTCCTCTTGCTTTCAATAGTAGAGCAACATTTTTGTGTTTCTAATATAACATTATAATGCAATTTCATAGTACGCTGATTCAGGTTAAAACAATCTACCAAAAAACAAAAAATATTAGTAAAGTTACAAAAGAACCACACTAAAAGTCTAGTTGTGAAAAGGGAGAGGGGAGATACTCTTCCAAACCTGGTATCCGTGGCAGGGTAGGAAAATGCTTAAACGGATCATTGTGGCTAGAATGAACCACCTTAGAATATAAAAGTCATTGTTTTTAACTGTTCAAGAATGTTTTTTAATATTCCTGTTTTGGCCAATATAATTTGGAAAAAAATTTATTCGAATTCACATATTCTTTTGTATTCTCCGAAGTAGAAGCCTTAGTAAATAAAGAAAAATAAAATACACGTGTTTTTACAGGCTAAGCCAGGAGTTTCCTAGCTGGTATTCCACTTTAGACTCTCCAGCAGTACCGGACTGCATTGTAGGATCTTAAAAAGCATAAGAAGTTAAGAAAATGGTCTAAAAATAAAAAGCCATCTCTACAGAATTGGGAAGGGTACGTCACTAGAGATGTAGAAATTTATGGAAAAAGAGTGCATTTCAAATATGATATAAAAATACTGGGAAAAACTGAGAAAAGGAGTTTTAAAGAACAAAAATATTATAAAGAGAAGGTAAAACAATTCAGACTAAATATGAGGTTTTCTGCACAGAGCTAGAAGTTGTTTCATTTTCAGGCTCCACTTGAAGTTGCAAAAACAATCTTTCACTACTAGAGCTTTTTTTTTTTTTTTTTTTTTTGAGAAAAAAGAAATCCAAGCTTTAGACAGTTATGTAGTAGTTCAACGGCTATGAAAACGTGCCAGCAATTTGATCCATTTCACATTCAGAAGTTCCCGAAGTTTGAGAGCACGCTTGGTCACATCTATATTTAAATTTGTTAGACTTAGTCATAATTTCTAAACGTGCTCTCCATAAGTCCTTCTTTTCTTGAAAGAAACATTTGCTGTTGAATAATGAATATGAATTATGCAAAGAAAATCTTTAAAGAAATTCTTCTTGCATATTTTAAGCCTGTTAAAAAGTTGAGTTTGAAAGACATTGTGATCCAGAGAGATTAATTTATTTTTATAATAAGAAAAAACATAACAAAATTGTAGTACAGAATATGTCAGTTAAGTTGTTTTAGGCAGAGAAATTTGTGCCACAGCTATTCTTTTAATTTTTGTAAGGCTAGAAAGGCCTTATCTTGACTTGAAGGCAAAAAAAAAAAAAAAAATAAAGCTTAACAGTACCTATCTGACAAAATCTTTCACATTTAAGTTGGAAGTTAATTTAGAAAAGCGATTCAGCCATGGACAATGGAAGTCTGCTGCCAGCCTCAGGATCCAGCACCACTAAGTTCAGCAGCAGCTCCTACAGGAACTACTGGCAACTCTAAATTAAGCTCAAGAGCTCAGTTAGAAAAGGGATAGACACAGACATAAGCAAAGCTATGCCAATTCATTACACCTTTTAATCCCAATGCCAAAAATTCCTGCCACGCCTAGGAATTTCTTTGCCAAAGTGAATCCTCCCCTGCATGTGGATAGGAACACTGATCCAGAAGCTACCTTTAGCTTTGTGACCTATTCCTTCTCCTAAACATACTTTGGAGACAACAAGTAGCATGAAGTCTTAAAATCTGCCTGAAACTCCTCTTCTAAACCTAGCTATAAAATAATTCTTGCTGTCAAGCTTGGGCCCTCTTTCTAAGTCTAGTCTGGTAGCCCTTAGCAGACAAGCTAAACAATTTCCAGCAACTTCTCTGAATTAAGAGCTAACCTTAGTTCAACTTGGCTTCCCAGAAATTCAGCCCTAAATAAAAGTTCAAACCTAACCTTGCTTGATATTAGTCCGGGGTCATACTTTGCCTGATTAAAATTGTAGGAGATGATACTACTTCTTCTGGAACCCATCTTGCATCCAGGTCCAGGCCTTTCTGTGACCCAAACAATTACTTTTACAACCATGCTTGGGCTTTTTCCTCCCTTTCTTTTTAGCACCAAGCGCTGACTTTCCACTTGCAAACTCGAACTCAAAAATTCAACTTGTCACCTGGATAGACACCCAACCTGAAAGCTAACTAAAGGATAGTAATTATTGCCAGAAGCAGACCTAGAACCTTACTTGCATCATTTTACCTCTTTAGGTAAAGGCAAGTCTTGCCTTCTGACTGAGCTTCCATGAAGGTGATCACATAAACATCCTGATCAAGAGGGGCATCTCTTAGCCAAAGTCAAAAGACATCCCTGATCAGTTCAGCCAGAACCTCCTTGATGGAGAGTATTTGACAGGACAAAGAAACCTTGATGGGTGCAGGACAAAGAAACCCTGACAATGAACTCACCACCCAGGAAAACAGGAATCGTCAACAACTATTCCAAGAAATTATGTCCTGTACCCACATACATGTCTACACCAAAAAGGTATAAAATAAAAGTAATAATAATAATTAAAAAAAGATAACTCACTACCTACCCAAAAGGAGCTTCTCTGCACAAGATCTCCTGGACAGACAGGACCATGGCCGGGGATGTCTGGCTGACTCCATTTTCCATAACACTGATCGTCTTTAAGTGAGACTTTTCCATCAACAATCAGACCCAGTCCCGGGAGTGCGTCAGTGCTCAAGGAGCAGTAAAGCCAGAAACTGGTGTAATCAACAAAGTATATACAACAATGGGAAATGAAGGAAGTCCCCTGGGATTTTTTCCATCTTTTTTTTAACCTTTTACTTTACAGCCGCTATATAGTGAGTCAGCCTGCCTCAATATACCCAAATGCCTGGCTGTTATTATCTGGTTTTTCAATTTTTAGTAACAAAAAACTACACAAGGCAGTTTGTCTCTTGTTCTCTTCTTTCAGTCTATAAGGCTGTTAGCTGAAAGAGTATTTTTACAGACGCTATTTTAGCACAGCAGTGACACTTGTCTCCCAGAAGAACTGTAAGTAAAGGCTTTATCCCCTCTTTACTTTATGTTTGCAAGGTACTTTCATCCCATCAGCTTTGCTGGTTTTGTACATGTTGATATCCTTCAGACTACAAACAAATCTGAATTTGTACATTATAAAATAAACACAGATGTACCCTTTCAATTTTATAACATTTTTGTTTTACAGATAAACACGAACTTTGAAAACTGATAGAATTTAAGTTTATTTTTAGAAATTAACGGATAAAATTATCATTAACTTTTTAAATCTGAAGTATCTTTAGTTATCCATATGCATTTTGATACTGACCCAAGTCTCATGATTTTGAGCACTTAACATGTAATAAAATTTCAGTAAGATTAAAGGAAGCTAACAAGAAGCATCCTCCTATTGCATAAGACCTTCCTGTCAGCACTACATGTCATTCTTACACATGCCGTTATTCCTGAATAATTCAAAGTTGGTAAACTCAAACAAAAAGGTATCTCTGTCCTCAAAGAGAGCTACTGATTCCATAGGTAACAGCAAGAGAACTTCAGAACAATTGTTGTAGAGTTCTAGTGAAACCAACCAGGCCTGCAAGCCACAAAATAAGAAGTCCGATAACTTCAAGAATGCAGCATCTTCCCTAACTTGCATGCTGTGCTCTGCTCCATGCGTGGAGTCACTGTCACCAGTGATCCCAGAAGCGTAAGGAGAAAAAAAACCATACTGTGAAATTCAGCACCTCATTAACAATAGCAGATAGTTGGGTAAGAGTTCTTTTAATCCAAAGTACAACTACAGTTCATTAAGTAAGAATACCCACCTATCTGCCATAAATTGACATATTTGGAAACCATTACTCAAACGTAGTTTAGATTTCTGAATCAACTGAAATTTGTACACTGGAGACCTAATTCCTGATAAACCTTCACAGAATTGGATAAACAAATAGAATATTGTTCTAGCAATTTACACTTTTCAAAAACAGAAAAAAAAATTAAAAATCACTCTGTTGTTATCAAATTGTTTTTAAAATGTTTCTCACTCGTGCTTTCTTCACACATACCTCTGCAGAATGGGGTTTTTTCATTAGCATGACTTGGTTTTGTCATATTACCACTTGCAGTTTCTCACAGTCTAGAGAAACGATTTTCACGATTAAGCATTTAAGGAGCTAATTTTGCTTTAGAGAAGTAGATCCTACAGGTCAAATCTTAGTCATATTAGAAGCACAGGAACTTTATTATTAAAAGGTCATTTACTTAGAAGGCAAAAGGACTATAATTTACTAATGGGAAATAAGCCAAAATGAAAAATCTAATATGTCTATCCAGTGTCCTGCTGATTCTGCAATTTTTTCGAAGCGTGCCAAGTTCTCATCCTAAAAACTGAGAAAAAAGTCTATACTACAAGCAGTAGTGCAAAATAGTCTACTGCTACAGGTTAGCATTTTCATGTAAGTACTACAATGGTCACAGACTTAAGCTCAGCAAAAAAAAAAAAAACAAAAAAAAAAAAAAAACCCACCAAAACCCAAACCCATATAGATGCACTCAAACCATTCTCAAGGTTTTCTTAAGAAGCCTAGGATTTATAAGACTTGGCGTAACATTTGTCATCTTGTTTTTCCACCCTCAGCCTGCCTGCAACACTAGCAAACTCAATGTCATTTGTGACATTCAGTTGTCATTAGCAACTAGTCATACAGAGTATTTTCTTTTATCACAATTAATAATTATTAGTTGAACTAAGCAGATAGAAAGCATGATGTAGAATTCATTCAGACTGGAACACTTCTTCAGATCTGCCATGGCACAAGGACACTTCATTTTCTCTGCACCCATACGTCTAACCATCAAAGTATCTGTAGGATACCCTGAAATAATGAGATCCCGATTCTGCAAACATATACGCTGATTTTTATTTTATGAATTCACTGACCTCATTAAAGCTAATCACAAACTTATAGACAGGCATGCATCTAGCTGAAGGACTAGGAGTATTTGGGCTTGGAAACAATCATTTATTTTGTAGACAAGTTAAAGAAATGGTGATTCCTAATAACATTTAGAAAGCACAGTAATGGGTGAAAAACTGATAATCCTCATAATTTTTGTAAAATAAACACGAGGATATGCAGCATTAGTTCTATTTTAACAGTCTCAGTAACAGATGACCTACAATGCTATAACACATATTCCAGTTACTAAGAAGAGAAAAATGATTTTAAATATCAATACTTAAAACTAAAACTACTAAACCACCTTGAAAACTGTAAATCTCTGCAATAGGCACGTAAACAAGGATAACCCAAATTTCAGTCATTCCACATTGATATTCTTTATATCAAAGAAAACTGTATACTTAAAGCAAATACTTTAAACAGATGGTATTTATGTCCATAAATACGAGTAAGCTAAAGTAACCACTTTCTCATTTCTTCAGAGGTAGTCGTAGAAGTACAAATTTGGGAATACATGAGCTGCCAATATTAGCCCTAGCCAGCTGTTTCAAAGATCTTGGATTCAAGTCCTCGCTCCACTATGACCTGTGTGATCACAGCTAATTTAAATAGCTTATCCGTACTTCAAATCCTATGTGCAAAGCCAACTTTTCAGGTGACACTTGCCCTCACAATGAAACAAAGGAAAAATAGCAACGGTAAAATCTGGAATAATATTACTTTAAAACAAACAATAGTGTTTCAGATACTAGAAACAGAGTTTAGCCAAGCATGAAAAAAAATCAACACACTGTGTAGCGTACAGGTCTTAGAAGGACTGACCCCTGAAAGCACAGGACTTTTTGCCAGGCTGATTTATTACAAGGCCATACAGATAAATGGCAATTAAATACATTTTGTTCATCCTCCATCTCCTATTTAGTTCTGCTATGAGACCAATGTACTTGACGTATTAAAAACGTTTGAAAGAATACATTTTAGACATATTCAAAACAATTAGAATATGACCATCCCACCAAAAATAGACAAAGAAGATTTTTTTCAAAAGGGTCAAGAATTAAACAAAGCCTCCAGATTAGGACTGAGACACAATAACAAGGTATTCAGGAAGGGTGAAAAACAAAGCTTGCTTTCTGTTGTCTGTTCTTAATGTGATCTGTCTGGAGGCTTAGTTATCAGAGGGATGTTCAAAGAACTGCTGCTAACTTGGAAAAATGGAACAATCCTCTTTGAAAACATTTATATAAGGAGTATTTTCACATAAAATAAAACACATAAAGGTTAAGTGTACTGATTCCACCCTGAGAAAGTCAGATGACGACATAATAGCCTTTATGCTTATGAAGCCCAGAGCTACCACAAAACACTACCAAAAATTCCACGCAGACTTTAGATGAGAGAAAGCACAAAAAAGCTCAGGAGAGACTATCACCAGCGTGCTCCCTCTCCCAGACAATCCCAGGGAAGGAAAACTGTGTCCTGTTCTAGAAGAAGAGAAAAGCAATAAACTATCAGCCAAGAGTCACTGTAACCCAGGGAACTGTTTCATTAACAGCCCGTACATACATGACTCCACACTTTTTCCCTCCCCGTTAATTCTATTTCTACTACCTCAGCTGACATGGTCATCCTTTTTCCGTAAAGTGATTTGGTGCTCCTGACAAAGAAGTTTCCTGTGCTGTATTTTTATGTTTTAGTATGATAAATTAAAGCAAATAACATGAAATACACTAGAGCCTGAAGAAGAAAAGCATCAATTTCCTCTTAGCATCTAGCCAAATATACTAGGGTCTCTCTACTTCACATAAAGTTGACTTGTAGAAGTTCAGATTAGTGTAGCTGGAAAGCAGCCAAAAAACTTCCATTCTTTTAAATATAAAGGGTATTTTCTTATGTCTTAATATAAATTCCTCTTTCTTTTTTTTCTGGCTGAGACAACAGTATCTTTTAAAAGCTATTTCTCTAAAATTCGCAAACAGTAGGAAAACCAGTAAGAAGGCAGAGTCTCGGATGCCTTCATCTGGTGTCATTTATGCCTTACTCTTACTGGAGTAAAAGTTCCTAAAAAAGTAGAGTTGAGAAAGAGAAAGAGAGAGAGAAAGAGAAAGAGAGAGAGAAAGAGAAAGAGAGAGAGAAAGAGAAAAGAGACCACATTCCACAGAAATATAATGCACAAGGAAGGACTAAAGAGGTACTTTTACAGCAATTCAAAGGTGATCTTTTCACATCTTTTCTATTGCTTGGACAGATAATAGAGTAAGTAACCATAACATTTACTTACATAAAAGTGTAACATGAGGAGGGTGCATAATATATCAATAGGGGAATTTTTTTTTCTTGGGTGTCTAATGTGTTATTCCATTATAAATAACACAAAAAGTACACATAAAGTACACAGCTCCCCCCAGAAAACATACATTTGCCGCAGTAATAAACATTCCTAAAGGCACCTTAGTTAGCTGGTAAGACTGCAAAGTAAACTGTTCCCCTCTTTATTCTTCTGTTTGAACTTCCTACACAAGGAATAATGATTTACATGATCCTTTGTGATAATATGTTGTTAAAGCAAATATATGTCACAGCAATCTGTACCTACCTTTCTTTCATTGCACATTTAAGGCTTCATGGGCCAAATTCTAAGATTTCCTAATTCAGTAGTTGAAAGCATTTCTCGCTCTTTCACATAATGAGACCCCAGCATGTCAAAAATTACTTCTACAAAAAGACTGCATGCTTTCCCCAGTGCTAACTGCAGCGTTACAGGGAAAAGTTGGCTTTTGAACACTCATATTTAAACTAATACATGCAAATAAAATTATATGAGTGTATGTGACAACGGTATGAAACTTGAAAGCAACGTTCAAAATTTAAGATAAATGAGAAAGGTTTTGCAATCAAGGAAAACAGCAGAGATATGGAGATACTAAATTGAACAGCACACTAAAGTTATTTATATCAGACATTGTTATTAATTCACAATTTTTCCTAAAAACAAGTGAATTTAATAACTTTTCCCCCCCCCAAGCCCATACTGCAAGAAAACAGATTTAGGGAGACTACACCCGAGCACGTGAGTCTCTAAAAGACTTTGATATTTCTTGTTTCATGACATGTGTCTGCTTTCACTAGAAATAATGAGATTCAGAGATGAGCTACAATCATTTCAATGACTGGTGTATTCATGTGTGCTGATTCAGATGGATTACTGTTACTATGATAGGCAGCTAACATTAAATGTCCAATTAACATGAAATATAAAGATAGCAATATGTTGGAATTTGTATACTTTACATTGGAATTAAAAGACTATTCCAAATTTATCCTTCCGGGCTAATGATATACAGTAGTTAGCATAAATTATTTTTTTTCATGCCAAAAATCTGATTTTACAAATCTAAACTTGAGATCTGCTACTGAGTAAAATAGTGCACACAACAGTAAATGGGGACCAGAGAGATTTACTATACAACAGATACCACTGAACATATCAGGAACGGAATATCATGGACATTAAGGAAAAATGCAGAAAGTATCTGGCTGTCCACATTCCCCAAGCTGTTTGCTAAATAGATGGCATTTACCAGTGCAGAATAATTGGTATCAGTAAATCAATCTCATGATCTACCAACAAGGTGTTTTATGAAAGCATGATATGCTTCCATTAAAGCTTTTGTAGATCGAATAGATACTCTGAGAAAAGCCTTCTGAAGGAATGCCAGGAGAGAACCACTGGAAGACGTTAGTTGTATTTTTATTTTTTTAAATTTTATTATTACTGTTGTTATTACTTTGATATTTGCCTTTGTAAAGACTTCAGTTTGTTCCAAGTCATGAACTGCTACAGATGGAAAAAGGTTTTCAACAAAACGTTTTGCTAGGAAAAAAATTCTGGATAAGTGTTTTGAAAAGAATAAAAGTTTTGAACCAGAAAAGATGCTACTGAGCCAGTACAGGAAGTCCAAAATAGGTTAGTAGCTCTGGCTCCCACATACTATACAAAAGATCAAATTTAACAGATGGAAGCAAAGAATATCCCATGCTGGAGGCAGCTATCTTATCGTGAGGCTACTTAATTGTTTGGGATAGAGCAAAGCTTATTCTCTGACCCAACTACCAACTATTCCAAGTTAATTTCTATTTCACTGCCGATTAAAATTATATTTCTAAGTTGAAAAAAAACCAACCAAACAAAAATTGAAGTCTAAAAAATTAGTTTGAAGGAAAAATTATTTTTCTCTCTCAGTAAAGAATATAATTTTGGTTACAGATACAAAAGCAGATAATAGATGCATGCAAAACTCAATCGGTCAAATACTGATGGCAACACCACCATGAAATTTGTGAGCATCACTTTTTCAGAGAGGATTAGCTTTCCAGTTTAAATAAATTATTGCAAAATTCCCTTCTGTCTTGAGCTGGGCACACATGTATATATATGCCATAGTTTATCTAAGAAAAAACAATTTTGGTTTGTTTTCCTTATTTGAAAGTCAATTAGTGCTTTTGTGCTATATTTTAAGTCTGGAAAAAATTTAATGTGCTGCTGAAAGTATTTCTCAACTGGTGTCATTCAAATTGCAAAATAAACATTTGATAAATGATAAGAATACCAGAAGGAAACATTTTCATGTTAAAAACAAAACAAAAACGCCCAAAAACCAAACTCACAAAACTTTGAAACTATATTGCAACATTAATTCTAAATTACTGTTTTCATTCCACATTCTCTTTCTTATTTGCCTTGTTTATATCATACTTAAGTTAGATCGAAGGCTATTTGTAGAAGTAATCAGGCCTATTTTCACCAGCATCAGTCATGGCTTGTCATTATCAATGAGCTCTCTGCTCAAGACTAGTTTCTATGGAAACCACCCACTGGTATCACTGACAATTGTAACTTTTTTTTTTTAAGCATATGACTTTTGTTCTCATTGCTCATTTTCTCTGTACAACTTTTTTAGTTGTTCTCTTTTGCACACTTTAGGAATGTGGCAAAACCCAGTAATAAGATCCTGCATCATCTATTAAGATGTTATGGTTCTCAGAGGTCTGATCTACTGCAAAAATAAAGAGTATATACAGTAAATGATTTCTCAGGAAAACACTTAGCTTTTGGAAGTGGCACCAACAGTGGAAAGCACTATGGCAGCAATAGTTTAAAGAAACCAACATACGGATAGAACACAGTCAAATCACATTTTATGGTGCAATAAGCAAGATGTTAAGAACCACAAAAAAGCATTTAAGACACACAAGTACAATACAATATATAAAGAGAATCTAAATACTAATAGATTACATTACTTGGCTAATAGATGGTATTACCTTGCTGAAAAATCTCACAGATTGCAGAAATATCAGAAGAGATTGTTTAAATTCAATAAACCAGCTGCAAATTAAACTAGACTATGTTGGCTGTGTAATCACTGAAGATGGCATGGTGCCAAATGCATCAAAAATGCAAGCTATTACACAAATATCTACAGTAAAAAGCATAAAGCAACTGGAATAATTCCTAAGATTTTTCACTGAGCCAAATTCTTTCCCAGCCTTCTTCAAGCTACAGTAGAGTGCTGTTTCAACCTCTGAAGACAGGAGTTCCAGAAGAACTAATTTTTTTTCCCCCAGTAAAAGTACTCTCCTAGGTCACTTAGGAGCTTCCATATAAAACTAAGGACGGATTTTTTTGATACCTGATATGAATATGTGGTAGTAACCCGTTCTCAAGCTTTGTATTGAGGCAATAAGACAACAGCAAACCAGGAAAAGAAAATAAAATATATTCCTTGGAATGATATGGCAGGTGTGGATGACAACATCAACATTGCAGTTTAAGAGGAAGTATGTCGTATAATAGAGTACTAGAAAGAATGATCAGAAAACTGTTCCACTGAAACACATGCGGGCATATCTACTGACGTTGGGAATAAAAATTACAAACTGTTGAGAAACAGGGAAATATCCCACTAGAAAGGAAATAGTAATTGTAGATGCACTGACAAATTACATTTGGTGTCAGGATTTCATGGAATACACGACATAAATAACATACTTTCCCTATCAACTCAACAGTGACTTATTTCAAGCAACTGTAAAAACAAATAGAGATGCCAATTGCAATTACTGTTAGAATCTGACCAATATGTTAACTACCAGGTTGTCTGACAAAGGAAAGAACTGTAGACAACAACTTTAACTACTCCAGCAGCAGAAGGATATACGATCTGAAGTATGTGGTACTGGAAGGAAGAAAAACTGTATAGGAACCTTAAAACTCTTGACGGACACATTTAGAATACTATCATGAAGACATAAAATAAAAAAGCCCAAAACTTATCTTTCCAAGCTAATTTGGTTCTGGTCTTTTAGCAACACTTCTAAAAAGGCATCAACTAAGCATGTATCCCACTAAGGTATCATTTGTTCTCAAAGAAAAAAGAAATCAGATTAGGCCTATTGAACAAAAAGAGATGTTCACAGAAGCGTGGATCACATCATTTACTACTTGAAATACAGAAAACCGATAAAAACCTACGGCCCTTTTCCCCATCCCCCAAAGGGAGTTGCTGTATAAACTTACCTACTCATTACTTAAGTGAACATTCAGAATTTATGATAGACCTCAACCTGCAAAGAAAAAAACAAGTTAGTACTCTTCCAATGAAAATGTAAGAAGAAAAGATATAACATCACGTCCAGACAATTCTCATTCAATTTTCCAAACAAAAAGCATGAAATTCCAAGAACTTATAAAAAAATCTCAAGACTTTGATGTAATTTTTAAAGTGAATATATTCTTACACATACCTATAGCTGAATACATACAGGGCTTGCACAGCTGTTAATGAACAGAAGGCAAAAAACAAGTCCAGCCCAGGAAAAGACAATGGAAGTTCTGCCAGCTGTCTTGGCACAAGATTGGTACTTAAATATATTGCTGGAGGCTTTAAGAGTTCTGTTAAGACATCCCTTCTTAATTTGGTATAAACACAAAGGAATAAAGATAAATAATAGAAAGTTCACATTATGCAGACAGTGTAAAAGAGAAGAAAAATTTATTTCCCAAAGCTTCTAGGGAGATTCTGCTACAGGAGTAAATCCATGTTCAAGAAGCAGAAATAGAATACCTAACCAATCTGAACAGTAGTGTTCTGGATGAAACAGACCAACCATATCAAATCTAATCAGCAGTTTAACTGTTAATCACATCAGGATTGCATCAGATACGATCCTCCGCAGAACAGATAAAGGAAAGAAACAAAAGAGAGACAGTAATTTCACTATGTAAGCGTACCTGAAATCTTGCTAACAGCCTATGTTGTTAACAATTTCACTAGATTTGAATGAAGAAAACATATTTTCTTCTCAAATCTCAGCAACACATTTTTTTCAAGATAAACACCAAGTTAGGCTTTTCCTCATCCATAAATTCATCAAAGAATTGGCACATTTTGGATAAGTGTTTGTTGATATATTTATTTGTAACTGAGGCCATTTTTTCCTTCCTACTACATCTCTCTCATTTCCTGAAAATAAAGTCATACTACAATTGCAATATAATTTAATACAGAGAAACAGTACATAACTATAATAAATTTATTACTCATTGTGCATCATACCAGTTTTGGTACTATCCTAATTTCTTCATATGCAGATTAGAACATTATTCTCAACATGAAAATGTACATTAATGCTATTTGTCAGATGCTATTACATTTCTGTGCGAGTCTTACAAATGTTTGCATTTCTTCTCCTCATAATGCAAAAGACTTGACCACGTTTATTTTCAATACAGCATATATAGTCAACACAAATAAGTCACAGAAAGTGAGTTTCCCTTGCTGGGTGCTAGGCCACATCATTTTGCTCCTTTGGTAAGCAAGACAAAATAATTCTTTCTTAAAGTATTTCCTACAAATCCTAACTTGAACTACACCTCGTATATAGTCCCTCTTGTGGCATGTAATGTGTATACATACATATATACACACACACGCATACCTAAGTTTACATACACACTTCACAAGTCTCTTGGGTAGATGACATAAAATTAATATTATGAGAACCATAATTGATTGAATAAATATATAGATAAAACCCTATAATTTAATAAACTCTCCCCATGTTTAAGGGCCTTCTTATTTTATTTCTAAGCAGTTATAGTGGAATTTTATTTATTTGGTGTATGAAAGGAAAATACAAGAAAAAATTGTATTTATATTTCCATTAATATGAAAAGCAATGAAATATTCAAGGAAATAAGTGGTTTAAGAACATGAAAACCTACTGTTTGTGAGTTAGGCTGCCATTAAGACCTGCAAAAACCTGATCTCCTGAGCAAGATAGTTTCAGGAGATTCAACTGTTTACTAAGGAACGCTTGTTCAAGAGATGACAACATTTGAACAAAGTAGACAATGACAGAGCCCATCTGCTGAAAAACAGCAAAGGTACAACTCATTTCATTGCTCTATGAGAAGTATATGAATAAAAGTGAATTTAGACAGACTGTGGGCTCCTTATAGTCTTCTTGGTTATACCTCTGTCGGTAATCAAGTTAGCTATTTTATTACAATGATTAAAAAAAAAATAGTTTAAACAGCATCAGTTTTATTATTTTGACTTCACCCAAATAACCAGGAACGTTACACTGGAATTATTTGTTCTTTCACTTGTCCCAAACAATGTAAGCTCTGAACTGGATCGAGGAACTAAACTGTAGTTCTCTATCAAATGCTTGTCAAACATCTTCAAAATTAAACTGTGCATATGGACACACACGTCTGCATATGTACGTCTATTTAATAGAAGAGACCCCAATTTAATGAGACCCCAAACAAATTTCATAATACATTGTGACTAATACCAAAATGAACTTTTGCCAGAATTAGAAAGCACACTTGCACAGGTAAACAATTATACACTTTCCCCAAACACACACAAACTGACTTAATTTGAATCATCACCTAACTAGCTTTAGTTTCCATTAAACAAAGAAGAATTGAAATATAATTCCTATTACCTCTTATTTATACTCCTTTAGTTGCCAGATTCAATGAGTACACTCTGAAAATGTTTAGACCAAAACGGTTGTATTAAGATAGACACAGATAGACACAGCCCCCGGCATCGCTGCTCATTATGTTGATTTAAGTCATAGTGTGCCTTAATGATGGGTTGGAAAATCCATCTCATTTGAAGCGCACAACCTGAGGTTATATTTAACAGGATTCATTCTAATGTACTCTGCCCTCCACTTGGTATAGGTTTTCTTGGGAGATGGAGATTTTCACTAGAGGAAAAATAACACTGAAGAGGAACAACAGGAGACTAAAACAAGCTAGTCCATTAGGAGGAAGGGCAATCACTTTTAAACACATCAGGTGCTTAGGATAACTGGTTTCATGTCTTAGCAAAATAGGATTTTGCATATATCCATATTTTCCAAGGTTCGGCTGTAGACCTGAATGATTAAGCATGATTCTTTCAGGTAGTTTTGTTACACATTTGAACTACGTTAGTTTTCAACAAATGCATACAATACCACTATGCAAATGTAAGATACGAGGAACGAACAGAAGTGTTCTGCCCAAAGATGCATTGATTTCAAGTAAATCACTTAATATACCCAGCATACTTTTTTTTTTTCCTTAAATTGCACTGCTTTTCTTCTTCCATTGACACCACTACCACGTTTCCTCTCCTGCTTACTCTTTAATTCTAGTTACATCCCATCTTTCCTAAGTGTCTTTGAGGTACAAATAACAGACTATTAAAAACAGAATAAATCAAAACTTTAACTTTGAGTTTTAGGGTGTGTGGGGGGTGTGTGTGGGGGGGAAAATCACACCACAACAAAACCCGATAATTCTTTATTCTAGACAGACAGCGATCTTGACTAAACCCATGTTATGTTGTCTCAATGGTAATGAGACCTGCTAACCTTTCCTCTAATATCCAGTACCATCACATAAACCTTTTTTTTTCCATGGAGAGATCAACACAGGCTGCTAAGACTTCAAGATAGAGGGGAAAGAGAATAGATAGGAGGAAAAAACATGGCTCAAAGCTTGTAAACATTATCCATTAGTTAATGCATCGGTATTTGGCACATGGCACAGCTGCTTGTTCACCTCTCTTGCTTGAAAAGAAAACAACATGCACGTTCTTTCACCAAGTTCCTAAAAACATTTTTATTAAAAAAAATATTTAAAGGAATTTTAGCTATTGTCAAGTTCTTTTAAATCTTTCAGGACAGAGCTTTATTTTGATTGACAGTCCTGTAGGAGAGTAGAACAGTGCTTTAGAACAATAGAACATTCTGTAAGAGCTGTAGAAATATGTGGCATACTCTTTAAAAAAAGGAAATCATATCCTGTTGGCATACTGAAACATACACCTGAAGTCCAGACATTTGTCTCCCAGGAATTCAATTAATTTACCGGAGACAATTAACTAAAATGAAAGTACACTTGTCCCTAGAGAAGAGAGATTTATTTATAAACTTGCTTTGTGTAGAAAAACCGGGTGTTGCTAGCAAAGCGAGGGCGTTCTGGTGTTATGGGTTTTTTTTGTTTAGTTGGTTGTTTTCTTTTTTTATAACTTTTGAAATCTCTTGTTAGATTAAGATCTGTTTGGCTTTAGAAAGTAATACTCTGGACTTAATTCAAAAATCAGAATGGATTATAACTATTAAACTAATTCAAAGAAAGCTTCCCTTGTTCAATGGGCACTTCACCAAAAGGACTTCTTATGCTGGCTTTCTCCCTAATTAAGCAACATCAGTAGCTTGTCTAGAACTACTATTGTTAACTATTTTGCCAAGAAATAAATTGTATATCACCATAAAAAAAAAAAATTGCAACCCACCTTTCCCCTCAAAAGAGAGGGGTCATTTCTCATCTTGGATATCCCACTCCATAGGTAAGAGACACCTGAAGAGGGTTCCGTTAGTAGCAGACTGCCAGAAACCTGGAACCAAAAAACTGTGCCCTGCAAGCAGCAGAAAGCAGGAGGGGCACAGCATTTCTCTTCCCAGCTACCCCATATAAACTCCTTTCAGTTTCCTGACGTGTTTTCAAATTCAAAACTGGTGAAGCTGCATTTATTTAGTTACCTCAAAATTTTCTGAAATATATCTTCAACTGTTTCAGTAGAGATAGTTTTCGTATTCATTCATAGCATTCTCTATTGAACAACTTTCCTTCTCCCTTAAAATAGCCTAGCCCCTTCCTAGCAGACTGACAGTATTCTTTCACAACTACCCTCCTATTCTGACAAAACTTATTCTATGTCTTCAATAACACATTATCAGTTCCGAAACAAATCTACATTCTCCAAGCCACACGTTGTCATATTCCATGTCACAGCTTTGTTCACGCTTTGTTTTCCTATTTCAACACTACAAACTGAATAGTTTTCCTCCCCTTCCCCATTTCCTCTCCTTTTCTCCCTTGTTTTCTCAGAGTCGCCAGCACTCTTTTTCAGCAGGGTTTCATTTTTGGTACCTGCAATAGCAGTCTTGTCCATTTCCCTTTTTGCTGTCTGCATGACACTTCACAGGTTAACTTTACTGCATCCTAGAAAACTTTCAGTGTTGTACCACTGATGATAACGCTTGAAACAGATTTCTATTCTGCTGCTCTCAGAGACACAGATATCTGAGCAGCGACACTGAAAGACGGTGAACAGACTGTTATTGATATACTAATTTCAAAAAACTGCAGCCACTACAAGTAACTATTATTAGATGTTATACTTTATGGACTCCTATATTCTTTGTTAAATGTACAAGAACATTTCTGTTTATCTTCAATATTTTGCAGACTCATATGAAATTATCTTCAAGTCAAGATGCCTACCATGCGATGAAAGCTAACGTGAGCTTCAGGCAGCCCAAATCTTCCACATGAGCCTTATAAAACATAGACCTGACTGTCCAGAACCAGACAAAACCTCTCACCAGCCAGGCACACCTGGCTACACTCAGAAGCGACTGTTCTAACGCAGCAAGAGAAAGTAAGGATTTAATCTATAGACAACTTTGGACATAGTATTTCCATTGACTTGAAAGACCTTTATACAAATTATAAGAAATAAATTTAGGAACATGACATAAAAGTGATAATTCATGTACCTACTTTTATATGAGTACTCCAATGTAACTGAAATACAAATATAAATATGGAAGACTGCAGGATTAGGGTATTAAACAGAGATTAAATGGCCAATATTTTTGCTATACTCTTTAATTTCTTGTGCTGCGTGGCACATTTAACAGGTCCTAGAAGACTCAGGACAAATAAAATTAGCCACGTTATCAGTAGCTCTATTGCAGCCTACAAAATATAATTGAGGAATTCCTATGTATTTTTCTATTTTTCTAAAGCAGAGCAAACATGTCTCTATAGTACCGTAGAAGCTAGCTTTATCCCATCACAGAGGCTTTTTTTGACTCCAAATGCAAGTAATGAGCAGGAGAAGAACACTTTGGAGTCAATTCACAGACTTATGGAAGGTTTACGGTTTCTAATGAAACAAGAGAATCAATGAGACTTCAGGCTGTAAGTTTCACAGAATGCCTACGCCTCCAGGAATGCACTAAAATTGATGCTTTCCTTAGCACTGATGCTGTTGTATAAATTCCATTTTTGATATTCTAGTTAGAGTATTTCAGATAAAAACTGCCCATTGCTTTTTGAGCTTGTCAGAATTTCCAAGTGAAAAATATTTTATATATTTTTATACCATCTGATTGATCTGAAAGTCCCGCTGCAATACAAACAAAGGATTTGAGGATTTTAGAGGTAGAAAAACAGCAGTAATGAAACAACTTTGCTTTTGTGCAAGTATTTTTTCTGTAAAATACATATTACGTAAAAGTTTATGTAGTTTTCCCATTTATTATAATTTATAATATATAGTAATAATTTTTGAATGTGTACAAATAGAAATAAACGCAATCTACTTCACAATGACATATTTTTCTTGAAGGTTGCTATGTGATATAGGAAGCCATTAAGAAAATCCTTAAAAATATAATTTTTCAGTACACTCTTCATTTATTCTTTTTAGAAAGGCCTGATTTTCCACTCATGTCTACGGATTTCCAGAAGTAAAGCCTTTTCAAATAGAAAAGACATAGCTGGATCTGTAACTCCATTATTCTTGTCCATTTGTTCTTTGAATTCACCATCTTCAAATATGTGTAAGTCACGCTCAATCTAATAATTTGTGTGTCAAGTTCTCAAGCTTTCAACTTCTAATAGAATTACACCTAACAAACAATTTTTTTTTATTTTTTTTAAAGCAAAACTGGTGTTTCCTTTCCAAGCAGGCCAGAGACACAATAGCTCTTCAAACAGACCCCTGTGTTCAGGACAAGGTCTGAAGTGAAACAAGTCACTAATATTGTTTCCAATATAATACTGTGACTTTTATGACAGTGAAAAATACAGAGCAGTACTAAAAACTGTTGAATACATTGCATCAGTGAAATAAGTTACAAGTACTGCAACAAAAGAGAATTATTTTTGTGGAGAGACAAAGAAAAGAGTTCTTAGGGACTTTTTTTTTTTTTTTTTCAAATGTAGTTATTTGCAGGATTCTGAACTTGATGACCTAGACAGTTGTTTCCAGTTCTTTGCAACACATACAAAGCACTTTACATATTGAGTGATAAAATCTTCAAGGACAAAACCAGTGTCTTTGTTAGCATCTATACAATACACAGAACAGTAATGCTCTTACTGTAATTACGCTATTTGTGTAATAGCAACACAACAAACTTGTGCAAATGCAAAGTCTGAATCTGAATTGCAATGGGGACAGAAATATGGGACAGAAAGAATATTCTACACAATGTTAGTATTTTACACTCAGGTTTCTGATTAAAGTGATGGGAAGACCTTTTTCTTCACAGTTTTGGGGTTTTATGTTTAACAAACTGAGGAGAAAAAAAAAATAATCCTTAAATAAGTCCTTTACCAACTTGTTAAGTGCTACAAAGACAACAAATGCTTGTAAATAAGTCTTAAAGAAAGAATGTTTCTTTCATCTTAAAGAAAGAACGATCATCACATTGCATTTTCCTGAAAAAATAAATTTATAATAATAATAAAAGACCAATCACTACATAGTCAGATGGACCTACAAGTGTAATTAATCTTCAAAAATATTTCGTCACATTCTATTTTGTATATTGTAAAATTTACCTGAACACCTTTCAAGCATAATAACATGCTTAAGCTCCAGATAATTCTTTCATTAGTTCTGTTAATATTCTCACTATAACAAAGCAAGCCATTTATTATTTGTAATTTCTTAATCAACTAATAAACTAATTAGGTTTTGCATCATATTTGTATTTAATCTCTCAGCCTTTCCAACAGCATTCCCCCATTTTTCTGGATTTCCTTCTATATCACTTGGTTGACTGCTTCAAAAAGCATGATATTATCAAGACATTTTACTACTGAAAGCGTGAACACAGTTTGTAATAGGTTAAAAAATAAAGTTAGGAGTTTGAGTTTTCATGGTGAAGCAATGGGGCACCAGTTGTACACTCACAGGTTGCACACATCATGATGACGCATAAAAAACCCAAGTTTTTAAAATTTTCTAAGCATTCCCATAACATCTATTTCTATTGGTATGCTTTTTAATTATAAATACCTTCACTTGTTCGTTACCTCATATTATTCATAAGGACTATTTGGATCATTTCTTTCCAGAAACATTTATTCTTTATGTACATGGCAACTCTGGCTCGCTAAAGTTATAAGTACTTAGAGTTACATTCAAGAGCTATAGGATGAAAGAGATGTGCATAAGGAAAAGGAGCAAGAAAAAAGTAGAAAGGAAAATGGGATTTATATTAGTAGTCATTTTGTATTAAAATCTGACAGCAGAAAATTTTTAATATCTATTTATTACACAAAAACTTCATGAAGTAACAGTGAATAAAGAGACTTTCTACCTTTAAGAGTACCCAAATGAAAATCGTAAAGAAGCATACCATTTTATGAGGGAAAATTATTGATGAAAAGCCACTCAATGACAAAAAGCCCTTTTGCAACGTACTTACCTGCATACACACAATTTCCCACTAGGCAAGAAACTCCATACTGGGAGCAGTGATCAAAAAATTCAATTTGCAGAGGATTAACTCCATACAACAAACTCTAGAGGCTTAATGCCACAAAACAACGGGAGGAAATATATGCTTAATTCAATGAATTTGATAGGAGAAGCAGTTTATGATCATTCAAGAAATAAAGACAAGATTAAGAGCAACATGTATTTTGGAAAACAAAGCTATCTAAACGCTCTCCAAAACAAAGATGGACCTCTGTCTAGCCTCTCCGCTCCCCATTTTCAGAGGGGCAAAAAAAGAAACCACTTGGCTGGCTCCTCACACAGTGCTTTGACTTCAGGGCCTGATCCAGACTTTCATTAGTTATTTTGCCTAAAGTAGTTTTCATAATTCTTTCTTAAAGAAAAGAGGTATTGTCTTATTTTACACTTAAGTTCTACTTATTGCACTGGTCATTTCCATAATCATAATAGAGCCTGATCACGGGCTGTCTTTTGTGGCATAGCAATAATGTGAAAGAGTCTTAAGGCTGCCTTAGGCAACAATCTAGGGATATTAACATATATCAGGTGCCCTGGGCTCACCACTTTAAAAGCGTGCAGTAATATCAGGTGAAGACAAAGCAATAGGCAGTTATGAGAGAACTTGTCCCCAGGGAAAGTTTTATTCCAGCTTTCAATAGATACTGGTTTGTGCCCTGGAAGAAAAGGATTATATTCCTTCTAAAAATCCATATATATTGTTTTCTTTATAATTTTTCTTTAATGTTATAACTCTATGCTTTTGTTATTCAAGTAAATGGACGGGTCTGTTGTGAAAAAGCCAAGGTGCCAGTAATACCAAGCTAGTTGAGGGGCTTCTGGATTTATGCTATAATGATGTGATGATTGCACCTGAGTTTCCCCAATCTCCTTTTGGAACTTATTAATTTTCATAAGAAGTTAAGAGATAAGACTACAGGAGTGTCCAATCATCCCCATTGAAGTGCTGAAAATGCAAAGCCATATAATACTGGAAGGCCAATATTATAATCAGTAATGAAATTTTAGCACTGCGGAGTTACCAGAGGTGGTATTACGACAGCTGAAGGAAGCACACATGCCCCTTTCTAATAGATGATTAGATGGATCCCTGAAATAAGTAAGATAGGGAAATAGCAGGTGCTGTTAATATAGCATTAAGGGTCAGGGAAGGTAAAATACATTACTGCATCATTTTAATTGGTTTCATAAATTGTAATGTAAAAAGTTAACCCTTGAGCTTTCTGAGACTGTTAAGATACAGAAAATTCAGACTACAACCCACAAAAAGTATGCAGTTTTATCTTACGTTACTACCACTGGGAAGGGAATAACATCATTAAGGACAAAATTAAGCTCAAAAGCTGGAACTTCATTCAAGGAATCCAGACTTTATCTTTATTCTTTCTTTTGCAACTCCCACTGTATTTTACCTCATTACCTCACTGTGGATTTTCCTCTTCTAACCACTCACTGAAACATCTGCATATTTTAACTGTACGGATATAGGGAATGTAAGGGTACGTATATATCTGGAGCATAAGGATATCTCAGTTAGGAGCATAGAAAACAAAGTCAAGAGACAGGACAAATGACAGATATAAAAATCCCCAAACCAGGAGATAGATAATGAAGACTATAACCAAGAGCACCACTGCTGGCTGAAGGAACCAGCCAGAGCTTTGTAACCAGTAGGAAGGTGGGGAGAAAAATAATATCATTATGCATCTCAGAGATGTATACCTATTATGGGGCAAAGTTATCATAGGGTGTTTGAGTTTGTGGGATCATGTAAAATGTTATGGGACCTTTTTAAGGTGATTGTGGAAATGTATACAAGCTTACTATGGGGTGTTTAGGAGAAGAGCCAGAGACAGGGAAAGGAGAAATGACATATTTACATACTATTTCCTTACTTTGGCTCTGATAACTAGATAGTGAAGGCAGTGTCCATCTTTTGTCAGGTTAGAGCGTTACCTTAGTCCCACTGCAAATAGGATGAGAGAGAGACAGATCTAATAGGGATCAGGTTTTCCAAAGCGTTATTTCTTAACAATGCCATTCAACATTTCTCTTGCTGTGAAGGAAAGATCTTTTGGCTATAACTACCAAGGTTAAAATGAATGTCCTCACAGAAACTAAGTAGTAGTGCATCTACAAGTCTTCAGTAAACACTAATAATAAAGGAAGTCTGAAGCATCTGTGTATCTTTATTAAAATTACTGGAAGCAGAATATTCCAGCCTGACATATGACACTAAAGTTCTTCAAACATCCACGTTAAGCCAATATTATTTCTTTGGTCTGTTGAATTATGAGAAAAGACATATCAAGCTGAAATATTATGACAATTATTCAGAACAGATTTATTTTTTTATTATTATTATTGAAAAGAACTCACCAAGCAACAAGCTCAGTCCTCTAATACCGTTACGATGTTACACAAAGTTCAGGTCTTAGAGTGGCAATAAAAAAACCAAACCTGCTGAACCTGTTCTCTTGCACATTAAGATGCATGCAAAAGGCCCGTGTTGGTATATTTTATATCAGCGTACGTGCTTCTTAGAGACTAAAATCATAAAGAAAATAATTCAGAACCTAAGACCCCTTCTCACCCCTTGTTGCAGATAGTGGAAAATACAAAAAATGGGAACTATCTCACCCGAGTCTGTCAGCACTCTTTACGTGTAACTGTACATCAACACGTGACTTCTTTGGTAGCCACAGTCTTAAAACTATACTAACCGTGTATATCAGTACCCTAAGAAACACTAAGCTTGAGTTTCTGAGGATAGTATTTGTTGAGGAGAGCATATATTTAGCTATTGAGACAGGAACTGACAAAATTCTTTTTGTCTCCATGTACATCAGCCTTGTGCTTTTCCTTACCCACTATGGAAATATTTAAAGAAAAAAAAAAACTCCAACATATCAGCAAGCACTTTCAGCTTAGAATCATTTAACATTTCTTGACACTACCATGCAAGACAATTATTCTCCGGATTGTACAGTACAGTACGCACAGCCCTTGGCTGTTCTGTGAGTTTCTCTTACACAAGTATAATTACTTCAGGGGGACTGAGTACATGGAACTAATTGATGTTTAACATTTAAGAAATGTAACACAATTTTATGCCTGTGTAAAAATGTCAAAAGTAATTCATAGGATTTGAAGAAATTTCAACTGTTGGCAGAATCAATAGCTACACAGGGGAAATTATCCCAAATAAGAGTGCCACATCTAATATAAAATTCTTACCAAAAAAGTAAACTTTGTGGGTGATATTGATACAGCTACCTGGTGACAGCTGAGATCACAATGAAGATATAGAAAAAAACCCCTGCATTTAAAGAAAACATGCACATGTTTGTTGATAAGTTTAAATTATTTTTGATTCTCTTTGTTCTTTGTAGTACAGAACTCACATGAAAATATTAATATATAAATAACCCAAGTGAAATGTCAACACAAGAAGAAATGTGACCTTTAGTCAGAAAGTACATTAATTACATACAACGCAATCTAGAGTTAATTAAAAGTTCATAACAAAAAGGGGGATAACACTCAGATTCTGCATTCCCCAAACTATCTTTGAACTAAAGAACAGTCACGCATATACATCAATGAAATGAAGGCAAGGTAACCACATTTCCTGCTTCTGCGCATATGACCACCAGAAACATGAATAATACAATAACAATAGACTCAACTTTGTATGATGAAAAAAACTTTTTAAAAATACTTCAAGCATTATGCTAAAAGGCATACCAATCAGAACCAATTCTGAAATTTCATCATATAAGAAATTCCAACATTCATTAGGAAGAGAAACAGAATTTTATTTTATTCATATTTTTAATAGTGAATTCTGAAATTATGTCATTTCAGATCAGTTTGTGTATTTTGTATGAAAACGCTAAGACCATTTCCATTAATCCAGAAAGTCGGATGGAAATTGTATCTCCACAGTTTCTCTTATCCTTTCTGTTCCAAATGTGCATGTACAAGTTGCAGAAAGAGTCCAGTTTAGTTTCAACAGAGCTGAAAGTTATGAATTTTGATGAGGCCTGAAGACGATCTTAGAGGATGAACCCTCACAAGCATTTGCAATGGGAGTGTTTCTACTGATTTCCACGAGGCTAAGATCCGCTCTAAGGGTATAAGTTTATCAAGTTTGTAGTCTGCTCGTAAGGGATGAGTATTAACAAAGTAAAGAAGTACAGATTTTTTTACTGATTCTAGGGGGAATAATTACTGGCTGAAAATTAAGGATCCCATCGTGATTATTCCAATACTTAGAATTGTCTTGTGAGACTGGTTTCAGAGAGCTCAGCAGCTTGCAAAACAAACTCAATGGGGCCCAGTGAATAATAGAAAATGGATATAAAAGTAACATGGGATCTTTTGATCTGCTTTTACTCTGGGCCAAATTGTGTTTATGCAAATGAACACCTTTGATTTATTATTTGTAAACATAAGAAATCTACATTTACATCAGCGTAGCACTGCTATTTCCAGCTTCAATAGACAGAAGAGCACAGGTAGTCAGTGAGACAGGGAGCAAGTTTCCCATGCTTATTCACTGTGGTCTTTGAGATTGCAGCAAATGAGTGAGGGAGGTATTCACTCATTAAACAGTGAAAATAAAAATAAATATCAAACAGCTGCATCATTAACCGTGTGCAGTTCAGTCTGCATGCTAAGTGAGGCAAAGATCCCATGGAAATAACACTATGACATGTAGTTAATGAACATATTGTAACACTTATGCACACTCACTAGAGCTAGTATGGCACAAGTGATTATATCTTTGACTTTTTTCCTTTTTTTTTAAAAAAAATTCTTCATTCATTTTCAAGAATGATACTGTACAGATATTTCAGGAAATAGTATATAAGGACATAGTATCTCTTGTCTCAAGCAGGATTTATCATTCATTCATTCTTTTATAATTGTGCCAAGACTCCCCGTCTGCCCCCGGGATTAGTATCATGAGACAATCACTGATTACTACGATGCAATTTTGGCCAATAAGTGTGCATGTGTCATGAATGATAAGACTACCACATCCTATTCCATGAAGAGATATCCGTGATTCCCTGTCCTGACATGAGGGAGGACAATGCTTAAAAAATAATTTTAAAATTAGAAGAAAATCCCCGAATACCACAGCAGAGCAGATCAGCACGTGATTACAGACCTAGTAAGGAATCACTACACAATTCAACATATACTTTGACTGGTACAGAAGAAATAGAAAAGGCAGGGAAGAAAGAACAGTGGATTTTAAGAAGGGAAAGAGAATAAAAGCTAAATGGAATAAGATAAATGGAAATAAATCATACTGGAGATGGACAGGACCTTGAGACTTGTGAGTCCAAAAAGTTCAAGATATTTATTACATGGAATAAAATTAAGTTGCACTAAATGACTTTGTCCACAAAAATCAACTTAGGCTGCCATCTCTTTTCTTCATACAGGAAAAAACAGACCAATTGAAATTGACTGTAGACTGTATGTCAAGAGTATACGATCATTTGTCTGTGAGCAATTATTAAAAAAAGGTAACATTCCTGAAGTTACGTGCATTACATGGTGGTTTTTTATCTGGTTAAAAATTAGTATTACTTTCCCTGCAGAGTTCAGATGGCTTTGAGTTTTGCCTACACCTAAAATGACACCCTAGAAAAGCACAACGTAACTTGAACTGGTATACAAAATATACAGAGTCTTTAATATTTCTGTGATCAGGTGAAATGTAAAATTTGTGAGATACTGGACAACTCAATCCACTCTAAGTATCTTCAGATACATACCTTTGACAAACACACACAAATCTGTAATTAAATTTATATAAAACTATGATCCTTATTACGGGCATACTATCCTATCAAAGCTGAAAAGTTTTTCTCCTTTCCCCTCAACTCCCATCACCCCCAAAAAGAGCAAGAAATCTAAAGCCTTTGTCATAGTTTTAAATGTTTCTGTCCAGCCTTTTATTTTTCTGCCCTTTATCCAGTGATAGTCTAATATACACATACCAAGCTCAGTACCGGCTATGAAAATTAATATAGTAACTTCTATGGTTCCTCCAATAGGTCAGTAAAGCTAAAGCAGTTGTGGGAGAACTCTGTCCATTGCAAGACCTCTGGGAATATGGGTCACAATTATTAATCCAGACATCCCTTCTTGATGCAAACTGATTTTATATAAGAAATTCCAAAAGAACGGCAACAACTTGCAGGGAAAAAAAAAAAAAACCCAAAACAGCAAAGCAACAAAACAAAACTTCAGAGAGTCATGGAAACCAAGTCACGGCATGTGTTATACTGAAGAAATATTTTGAATAAGACTAGAAGTATTGTTAGTACTACTTTCAAGCAAAGGCAGCTTATAGCAGACTGTTAGCAGCTATATATAAAGTCTTGCTTAAATTAGCACCTGTCATGCAGAAGATAGGTTTTGTGGTGTTGGTTTTTTTTGTGGTTTTGTTTTTTGGGTTTTTTTTTCATTTGTTTGGGGTTTTGGAAGGTTTTTTGAGGGGTCAGTTTAGGTTGTGTGCATTTCGTGGTGGTTTTTTTTTAAGCCTGGCATACACTAGAGGGAAAATTTAAATAAGTCAAGTGTTAGCAGTTTAGTATAAAATTAAATGATTCAAAGAGTAGTTTAGCAGAAATATATGTCTTCAGCCAATGTAAGTTATGAAAGTTTTATTGGATAGCTCTGACTACAGATCTCACCTTCCTCAGCAGACAATTTCTGAATGTATTTTGGATAAGAATGAAAATATGTGCGTGGCTGTGATATTTTGTTTTTAGGCATATAAATGGTCTCAAGTGATTCATTGGTTAATATCCAATTAGCTCTGATAATGGTTTTCAGAAAGAGATATTCGAACACATATTCAGAAAGTAAGAGCCAGGTCCTGAATCAACCAGTGTGAACTGTAATCTGAAAACAATGGCAGCAGCTTTTCACATTAGCACCTAGCAGAAAGCAGCAACACATTTATGTCAAAACTGGAAATCCCATAAAATCTAACCTTCAGCTAATAAAGCAAGGTGCAGCTGGAAAATTGAATTGCTAGAATAGTTTAAGATATCTTCCTTTATATTGTAGCGACACCTTTTAGAATTATTTCAGAAGCAGAGAGAGACCCAACAATCCCTACCTTTTCCTTTACACCCTTCTAACTTGTCAGGACTTCAGTATTCCCTTTAATCCCCTTCTTCTAACTGAAGACGATTTCTGTCTGAAAGAGACTGAAATTTGTAAAGGGACTGACAACCTTTCCCTCCTAATTTCCAGTTTTAAAAAGTCCAACTCCTGAGGGACAAAGAAATACCATCCACCTTACGCCAGTTTGATGACCTAGAAGAAATGAATTTCACAGATTCATACATTGGCAAGAAGCAGTGGCATCATAAAAGTTGTGTCATCACAACCAGTATTCAAAGCTCAGCAGACTGGCTTACTCTTTAATACGTGGCACAACAGACAGCTTACCTTCAAGTCCCAGCAATGGTCTGTCAAGACCAGGTTTTATGGACTTTCATAAAAGTCACTAAGGAAGTTTGTACCATCAGTAAGAAACATTACTTTTTCCTGACTGAGCAAAGGAGTTTCTTCTTGGAGAACCTAATTCTGAAAGTTATAGAAAAATTGACTTCACCCATCTGACAAGAATTTCCACATCTCACAACAAGTTTTGGGACAGTGAAAAATAAGTCTTCTTCCATATCTAACATTGATGTGAAACGATAAGAGAGAAGTTGACATGAAAGTTGCGCCAGATAGCAAAATAATACAGACTTTTAGCACTGTGAGAAGTCATTAGCTGTTTAGTCTAAAAGCTCTTCTAGGAATAAAGGCAAAGGCATTTACATACAGAAGAGATGGTAAAACATGAAATGAGAGGAAAAATAAAAAAAATAAGTAAAAACACCAACAAAAACGGCCCATGTAAAAAGCTTTATATCCTAAGCTAAAACTGCCTTCCATATTTGGCGTAAAAATGACATCCAGGCATTTAAATTGGCACAAGGTTTAAAGTTCCTCATTTTTACAATGCAAGAGCATCATTTGTTTTCACAACAAACAAAAGGGCTAGGGTGTTACAATCTACTTTCCTCAGAAGGAAATGCCACAAGACTGTGAAGGTATTTTTCAGTGTGCAGGTAACAGTTTGAACCACTCCATTGTACAAAAGAAAGTGGGAATGAACCCATAATCCATTTTCCACCAGTTTATAACAAAAAGTCTTCCATTAAAGGCAATGACTTGGCTTCCTTCCCTCATGCATACCTAGAGGTTGTGGGGTTTGAGGGTTGGGTGGGGTAGCCGTTTTGTTTTTAAGAATAATTTTTTGACTACAGATTAAAACCAGAAAGTCTAATCACTGTTGCCAAGGATAAAACCCATTTTTCATATAAAGAACTTGAACTGATATAATCCATCTATGACTGCTAACATCAGGAAGTAACGTATTTTTAAATGTTTATTATCTGGGCTTTGCAGAACAGTACTTCAATCAATGACAGCAAGCAAAAAAAGTTCTTAAACATCACTGACAGCAGCAAACTTCCTTGAAAAGAAGTGTTTTATCTGAAATAGTAGGACCTTTAAGCATCATTTCCACAAAGAATTTCAAGGCAGCCTGATACCACTGCTCCTTTCTCAGTAAGTTTCCAATATATCACGCAAAGAAAGTGGTAGAAAAAAAGTGGAATCTAAAAGTGTCACCATTTAGCCTGTCATTTTCATGCCAAACCTGGAACTTATTAACAAAAGGGATTGCAGCAATGTTTATTGACTTGATAAAACAATCAATATCTTCTAAAACCTTCCATATGCTTCAAAAAGCTTTTTGGTTTGTCTGGGGGTTTTTGTTGTGGTTTTTTTTTTTGTTTGTTTGTTTGTTTTTGTTTTGTTTTGTTTTTTTTTTTTTTAGATAGTCTGAAACAGCAAGTGTAAATGTATGCTATTTGTCTTGAGAAACTGATTATATTGGCAGATAACTTTTAGAAAGTAAAATTTAGGGGCTTATGGCAGAAGAATTTCAGCTCCAGGAAGTTTCCGGTGAATAAATAAGTAAAATAAAAATAAAAAAAAAAATCATAAAAACTAAAATAGTAAAANTTTCAAGTCCCTTGTTAACAAAAGATTTGTTAATCATTTCTTGCTTGGTCCTGGCTAAAACGTTCCACAATAACATTAAAAAAAAAAAAGAAGAAGAAGAAAAATCCGTGGACACTATTACACAGACAGTCTAATGCCTGCAGCTCCAGTTAACAAAAACCCAAAAGTCTTGTTTACACCTGTTTGATCTCTTAATTTTTCCAGCAGAAGACAAATCTTATGTTGTTTTCCTCATGAACAACCTCAACATATGAATACATTTCTACACATGAATTTCCATTAGAGGTATGATAATGGAAATGAGGTAATTTGTGTGGACTATAACTACCACCACTTAAGGTCATTTACTTCCTTAGTGCTTGCTTTTTACCCCCTTTACCTTCTTTACTCTTCCTTATTTTCATTTCATTATTTCACTTCATTATTTATCTAAGAGAGTTTCATGGTATTACATTTTTCCTTAGAAAGAATCACCACAAATTACACCCGTAATGAATCTGCATTTTTCAATTGAAAATTATTTACAGTGAAAGTAGGTGACCAGACATTATTATCTATTGCACATCCGTAGTACAACACTTCTGCCCATCTGTCCATAACAGAAACTGAAAAGAAGGGGAAAAAAAAGCCCCAACCAAACTTGGGTTAAAGATGCCAAATTTGACTGCCATTTGATGTATGTAACCATTGCTGCACAGGCGATCAGTTTTATCACTCACCTTTTGTTTTGACAAAAGCAATTTGTAAATACATTCTAGAACATCAGAAGGCAATGATTGAAAGGGTAACTTTGGTTTATTCACTGTTGTTTATAGAAGATATTGAGGAAGGCTCATTTTTTCCCCCTCTGTTGCTCCTTGTATACGTGCAGTACAAGATTACTTTTAAGCGGTTTTAAGAATTGTTGGTAAGTATTCATATACAAAATGAATGAAACTAAGCAGAAAGGAATGCCATAAATGCATAAATTACGGACAATTGGTAGGAGTAAAGCATGTTTCCTAGTCTAAACTATGTTTATTAGACAACTTAAAACATTATGTCATGCCCAGTATTTAAAAAAAGGAACCTGAACTTATGGATGATAGACAGAAACCCTGATATAGATGTCGGAATTTATTTTACAATTGTAAGGCTACTTTCAACATATTTGACTAGAAACACAAAGGTACTGAAATAATAAGGAGCTGTGTTCCAAGAACTAGAATTAAAAAAAAAAAAAAAAAAAAAGTAAAAACCCCCTCCGTTTTCAGTCAGTGAGAACTGCTGTATCATCATACCTTTTAGCTTATAAGAACTGAACATAACAGACTTATTCCTGTGGAACTTTGATGCCACTGATAGCAAGTTCATGTCGTTTTAAGATAAATTTGACATCATTAGTTATTAGTAAGCGACCCTCTGCAGGAGGCTGAAGTTATTGATTTTACTTTTAGTTCTGCAGGAAGTTAAAGTCTTCTTTTCTAATAAACGAGAAAACTATAATTTCCAAGTCTTTTGGGAAAATGATAATAAGTATACAGGAAATAATTATCAAAAAAGAGATACCATTGAAAAACACGTCAATTCAGCTGAAATGGAAGCACCAGCTTTTGAAGTTAATTTATGTCAGATTTAAGAAGTTAGTGTTATGTAAAGTAACCATAGCACTTTTTTTTTTTTTTTTTGGTACAACCAGTGACTAAAGTCTACCTTTTCAATCTATTTTAAAATCCACATTTGAACACCATTTGACCTTAAAAAACCCCAGCCTTAGAGTTCTACCTTTGAGTCACTCAGTCCATTGCCTTAAAGCTGTTTAATACTCGGATTAAATCTTATACCTCTCTTTGAATGACAGGAACAACAGACTTGCAGTTAGGCAGAAACAGAGGTTTGGAAAGAAAAGCAAGAGGAAAAATAATTCAAGTAGTAAAAATTCAAGAGAAATTTTAAAACTGAGCTTTCTGCTTGCCTACTCAGCCCTTTCTTGTCT
>VXBH01008057.1:217424-384379 GCA_013400035.1 Rynchops niger
TTTCAGGGTTTTTTTTTTTTCCTTAACATTCACACTAAAAGTCACTCCATAGCTTAAAGAGAAATGAGTAATTATTATGCAGTGATACACAGAGATAAGATGTGGACCTCAATTATTAGCACGTTCATATATATATATATTTTTTTTTTTTTAAGTAAACTAGCAAAACGAGCAGTTTGTATTTAACTCTGAGTGTAAAAACAAAATCTAACAAGCAAGAAACAAACAGCTCCTTTATGGGTGTAAAAATAATTTCCACTGAGCTACTGAAAATTGAAACACGTGAATCTGTTGACCATTTATATAATTTCTCATACAGTTTAGGCACATGTAAAGAGAAAGCATGCTGCTATTTGTACAATGAAGCAAGTCCAAAAGTATGTCTAAATACGTTTGCAAACCCTTAAGCATGAATACTGTAAGAGACAAACCTGTTTCATTTGCATACAGCCTTTGTTCCAGATTTACTAAGCATTAATGAACAGAATCGTAACTTTGTACTAGTCTAGAGAAGTGAGCCAGAGCCAGCTCCAGAAACACCACCCATTCCACCGCAGGTAAACCATGGAAAGACGTGACTCTCATGAACTTCCATCTATTCCATGTTGCCCTGAAAATGGCCAAGCATCGACCGCCCACATCCACACACAAAGTAACACCCAATTAGTAGCAGTGGGGCTACGCAGGAATTTTAGTCCTGTTGTGAAGAAAAAGGTGTTTGGAAAGCAATTGGTTTAGTCTTACTCTCCTGCATGATCAAGGAAGCCAAGGCACTGAACGTTGTCTCCATTCCCTGTGAGAGGATTCTCAGAACCCCCTGGGCCACGCTGGGTGGCTTTGGCAGCACCCACAGGCAGTGCTGCAAATGGCCGGCAGAGCAAAGAAGGGGATAAATAATCCTCACTGACACCATCAGCTAACTGAAATTTAATAATAAACGTAAATATACAGTTCACAGTTGGGAAATATTGGAAATTTACCCCTTTTGAAGGGCAAATTAAAAAGGACAACCAACTCCTGCATTGCTCAGCTTCAGAACCATAATATCACACTTCATGAATGTAAAATGCTGCTTCAAAAGCTAGTCGTTCCAGTGTACTACACGTATGTTTTAGAATACTATACATCAAAAGACAGACCAAAAAATGCTCTGATTTAAGATACGTACTGAGGATCTAGGCCTTTCTAGACAGGTTCATTACAAAAAATAAAAATTAAAAAAAATAACGCAATAAAACGCCTGGTTTGAGATACTAAGGAGGTAACAAGAACGTTACATAATATTTGTGTGGGGGTTTTTAATGATAGTAAAATTATTCTTAATTAGGACAAAATGTAGGAGGAAGACAAACAAACTCAAGTCCCTTCATAAATTATTTTCTGCAGCTGTGCTCTGTTTAGTCTCCAAATCTGTTTTTAAGTAAACTCAGGGGTAATCTGAGATGCTATCGAATTTGAGAGTACTACAATGACCTACTGAAAAAAAAAAAACTATACTCCATGGTCCCATCCAGAACTTCATTTTCTCTTTGTAAAAGCTTCTCTGGATTGGTATCTGGGAACTTATGACCGTCTTCAGACATTCATTAGAAGAAAAACTTAAAATTGAGAACTGCACTTTGCGTTTACATCCTGATTTAAGATTCAAAGCTAATCCTAAGCATGAAAGGCAACTAAAATGGCTAAACTCATGGACAATTATGTTTCCATATTGAAAAGAGGCATATAAATGTTAAATTAAATTCCATTACAAAGCCAGGTAGGACTGTTTATTCTACAGTTGATTTAACCCTAGAGAAGTGCAATCAGGAATACAGCTGAAAGAGAAAAGAGCATCCCATGTTTATCAAATATGCTTATCTTGCATACAACCTCTCTAAAAAAATCCCAGTGCTTTTCTTAATATGATGACCATTTATCCATCAAAGGCTTGTGGCTACTAAAAAAAACACAGTTCAAAACAAGTCATTTCTACCTCTAAAGCATTAAAGCAAGAGGGTTTTTTTTTTCCTCCTTTCTCATGAGGAAAAGCCATGACTCATCACTGTAGAAGTTACTCTAACCAGGAAACTATCCTGCAGAATTTGAGGCATCTAAATGGAATCTGAAGGCACAAGATAGTTTTTTGTATTATTTATTATTTTATAGTTTTTCAAGAAGCAACAAAAAGGGAAGGAAAGGAGTTTTTTTTTGTGGGGCGGGTTTTGTTTTTTTTTTTTTTTTGTTTTTTTTTTTTTTTTTTTTTAAGGAGAGAATCTTCCTGTCCCCTGCATCTTCCACGTTTGAGTTACTCCTTTTCCCCAGGTTCTCCCCGCTCCCCCTTTTTTCTTTTTCTATTTCTTTTCTTCAATGTGACTGAAAAAAATTCAGAGATTACAATCCTCGAGCAACCAGGTTGCCTCTTAGCGGCTCACCTGTATGCACTCAGATAAATATGTTTTCAATAACTATTTTTTTAAGTTGCATAGAGTAATGTCTTAAAATAAAGGACATCTTAAAATTTAATAACAGTTATTTAAAGAATAACTCACAGAGTTAAGAGCACAGGAAGAAATAAATGGCTTTGAAGGACAATTAAGCAAAGTGAAACTCAAATCCTTCGTAACTCCAAAAGCTTTCTCATGTAAGTATACTCAACATCAAGAACATCATTATTATGAACACCTTGAAATGATATTCCGTTTGTCCCCTTTAATTTCTGTTTAAGTATCCATGAAAGAAGCTGGTCTAAGAAAAGCCTCTATTTATTATTTATAGATATTCCACCGATGGGTGATGGCAAGAGACCAGTTTATTCTCTCTGAGTTTATAGTCATGTATGTAGTGCAGCATGTAAATGGAAAATTATATTTACCATGCTTTAGTAAGGCTTTTAAATATGCTAAATAAGTCCCTAGTCTTATAATGACTGAATGGTAATAAAAAGCTTAGGAATAAAGAATTCATGTTAATATTAACCTTTTAGAAGTTTTTAATGCAACTTATAACCTCAAAATAACAATTCAAGTTAACCTGAGTAAAACTGGGTTTTAAATGCAAGTTGTTCTTTTTCACCTGTATTCTGATTTCCAGAGTTTACCTAGGTGTGGCTTCCTAATTTTGAAGTAATTTTTTCCATTTCAAGGCCTTTTGGCAATTTAAACAACTCTGAGTGCTGTTCTACGCTCAGTTTACAGAATATTAGAGTCATAAGATCATAATTTAAAGTCACAGTGTGAAACAGAGAAGGCACAAACCTTTTGGGATCAATAGCAGGAGAAACTGTCTAATGGGAATCTTTTCTTTCAGTCCTTGCTCTACAGAAAGTACTTGTCTGGTACTTTATCTCCTGATACACCTGTATCCGCAAGGATACTTTGTCATTTACTTCGATCCAAAAACTATCTTCCAATAGGCAGAAATTAAAATGTAATAAGAATTCCTAGACATCTCATTTCTTGATTACCTTTTTTAAAGAAAACTTTGAAAAACTGTTCTCATTAAAAATTTGTATTTCAAGACAAATATTATCATTTTCTTTAGAGAAAAAGAAAAACACAACTATTATTTTCTGCTTTTCAGAGCAACTATAACACATATAAGTGGAGATTCTTGCATAGGGCAAAAATACCGTGAATGCAAATTATTCAGGTTTTTTCGCTCCAAAGAGGGAATTATAACCCTCATTTTGGAAAACACTATGGTCTGAGCCTACAACTCAAACTTAGTAATTTTAAAGTAATATTGAACTATATTTCTAGTGTTTTACAATGAAAGTGCATCTGAGCTTTACAGATGCGCTGCGGGCCTTAAACAATATCTCAAATAATTTAACTTACTTTACATTCTTACGTTTCTTCGCATACAGTTTTGGGATGCAGGACATTAAAAGTTCCGTTAACTTTCAATAAGATTTAGGCTCCTAAATATCTAAATGTCTGACTTTCACTTTCCCGAAATCTTTAGAAAGAGGCAGATGGTGAAATAAATTATTAGGGTCTCCTCTTTCCTTTCGTAAAAGGTACTTCATTTAGGCTAGAGTCTCAAAGAACCTACAATGGGACAGTTTTCTTCACCACAATTATGATCATCACAAAGACTGCCTTTATCAAAACCAAACATTATCAAACAACATTCCCCATGCTTTGCAGTAATGATGAGCACATCATAAATACCACTATAACAACTAGTCAACTTAAGCTACTGTTAAGTCCATGTTCTATTTGACTCTTTCTAGTCGTACTCTGTGACTTGCCATAGAAGCTTCTCACACAGGGAATATTCTCACTTACAATATAAGCTTTGACAAGGAAAGCTAGAGGAGAATACTTGTTTCAGGGGATTCAGGACAAATGATGACACAGCCCATTACAGAACAAATATCCCTTGAAGATGCTGGCTTGATTGTATGTTTAACATTGAGGTCACTTGTAAGCACTTGCTAACACTCACTGCCTAAAACAAAGCAAAAAAACCCACCCCAAAAACAACAAAAAGGGGATTGTCAAGAAATCCAGGCATGCAAATGTGCTTGTTTAGATTAGTTTCACCATGCTGTTTCAGTGCAGATACATGTCTAGTTTCCCTTCATTGGGTAAGTAGCAAAATCTAGGCTCATATTTCAAATATCTGATAAGATCTTATTATAATCCAAGTCTTAGCTCCAGGATAAAAATGCATTTTCTCAGAAGGGGCAAATTTTGAAATAACCATGACATTTCAGACACTTAAGAGGCAACGACAAATGTAAAATTAAGTTAGATTGCTGATTAAACGTTAAAGAAAATCTTTGACATTAACATGGGAACAATGTCTTTAAGAAAGCTGAGAGCAAGTAATATATTTAGTCAAAACAAAATTGTTTATTGAAGAAACAATAAATTATAGTGGAAGGTAGTGGCTGCAAAGCATATAAATTAGCTCAAGAGCAATCTAGATGTATTTCTGGAGGGAATGATTGAAGGAATAGTAAGAAAGCTGAAAAATGGATTGAGATCCACAACAACAACAATAAGCAGCATGCTGCGGAGATAACATTTTCATGTTCTTAAAATTTCTGATGTTCTTATCTTGGCACAGCACGGCTATGTTGTACTTAATTGAATTCTGAAGACTTCCCAAAAAGGTGTGCGCAACAAGTGTGCATTGAATTTCTGTTAAGCTAGTGAAACAAAATAGAACAGTTCAGTTAGAAGGGACCTAACACGGATCATCTAGTCCAACTCAAACTGAAACACCTTTCCACTCTTCACTTATTTCTTCGCATGACAGTATACTTAAAAACTATCCTTCTCCTTCTAGGGCTTGATTCAGTAGCATTATCTTTTCCTTTTAACATGTGCTATTAGTGTACGTAACAATTTGAAATACTGTGGGCACGCGTCATCTCCTTAAGGGTTATTTGCGCTGGCATTGTGCCAGCGTCACTGTCCTAGTGTCAATAACCTGTTGTCTCATACCTAAAGGGGTTGTCTAGAACAGATGTCTCTCTATTCATATACAGAAGACAGTTCCTGAACTGGCAGACCTGTTAGAGTTTTACTCTGTCAGGTCTCTCTTGCATCTCTCCTGTGTTGCACTTTATTTTTTTTATGTTGATTTAAGGCAGTAGTTTGGAGGTGTGGGGTTGTTTTTTTTCCTGGCAAAATGGGATACTGGCAATAAAGCAATACTTGGATTTACAAGACAGAGCACAAAAGACTCAAAAGGCCACTGAATCTCCCTAGAATTATGGGAAGAATAGGATGACGTTTTGAGCCAGCAACTAATCCACACATGGTCTAAATATTAAAAAAAAAAAAAAAAATTAGTAACTAGAAAAAACCTAATATAACCCATGCCCAAAGTTGGAAGTGCTTCTGTAGTTGCTCCTCAAGGCTTAAGTTAAGGCAGGAAGTAGCACCTTTTAAGTTTAAACATGTGGTTTCCCATTCCAGAAGACTGGAACTCTGCCTATGCTAGTCTGTAACTACCTAGCAAAGACCTGGATATAAGTTTTGTAGCAGCATAGCCAATACACACAACATGCTTCCAGTTGCGTACTCCACTTGAGTTAGCCTGAACTGCATCACTAATAACAAAGACATTTCAAGTGCACCTACATTTCCTTCATTAAAAACACCCCTATGCTATGATTCTCTCAAAAAACTTGCTCTGTAACAGATTCTTTTTCCTTTGTTTCTATGCAACAGTGACAGCAATGGAGAACTTGGATAAGTACTAATATGATGTCACTTCAATTATTATATTGGAAAGTAGGTCCAGCCACAGAGACTCATGCAGGCTGGCAATCTTTCCCATTTGCTCCTGCCATTAGCTACTGGAATGTCTAACAAACCCTGGGTAAGCAGAATTATTTTTATTCATGCTGCCCTACTATATTTATGCTATGAAACAGTGTCTCTATCCCAAACTTATGTAGCTTGCACAGGTTGTTCATATTTTACCTCTTCTGATTGTTTGTTGGTTTTCCCACATCTTGCCTCTAACCAAGTTTAAACAAGGCAGGTCACGTGTGCCATCTGTGACTGCAAGGGCTAATTAGGAAGGAATGCTCTTTCAAATCCTGAGCGTTACACAAGGTTGAGAAAAAGTAATGCTGCCTGAACTTGTAGGGCTTAATTCATCATGCATCTTTCCACTCACTTTTTAAGAACGGTAGTGATCAGACTGTGAAGCTCCATCATGAAGTCCTCAATCAGGAGGAGGAAGCAAATACACAGTGAAAATGCAGCAACATGGAATTTTATAAGATGCACAACTTCTGAGTGTTAATAAAGGCAAGCTATTGAATGAGAATAAGAAAACACAACTGCATTTCAGTAGGAAATCCTGCATTGTCTACAACAGAAACATGTAGAAAAAAGCTTGCTTCACAATATCTTTTTCCTCAAAAAGGTCTGTAATATCCATCTCAGTAAAAACTGCAGGAAGAAGAGAAGATGTATGTCCTCAAGTCTTAATCACAAGATGATCAACAAAAACAACAAAACCACCTTGTTTTAACCTTTCGGATAAGTATTGGTAGAAAATTTGCTGTGGGGAAAAACATGTCCAAAGGCAAGGCATTAAAGTCTCATCTTTAGCTGTATACTACAAGAAAAAGAATCTCAGAAAGTGGTAATAAAAGTACACATATGTTTTATTTATGGTGGGAATACACCTGAGATTTAAACGCTACTTTTACTACCAGAATGGCAATTTCAGTTATAACCACTAATAACAGCTACACACAAGAAAAGTCATACTAAATGAGAGGTCCAGAGTTTTTTGCTTTGCACCATGGAAACCACAAAGTAATAGCATCCTTCTGAGATTCTAATTCACAGATTCCTTTGGGTCCAGTGGCCTCCATATCAGTATTGAACAAGATCCATCACAGCTATTATAATGCATGCTAGACAAAGTTGTTTTTTTATCTTTCTAATAAAAAGCCAGGCTATAGATGCACTGAGCTGTTGTACATGCAGCTCTGCCTCGGTTTGTGTGTTCTCATCTGGGATCAAACTTCTATAAGTAAATGGAATTAAATATTAACTATTTTTGCCAAGAAAAATTGCTTTTGTTCGGATTAAAAAGACAGCAGCGTGGGTTTATTCATGCTCCATCTGTTGTTCTATTTTCTCCAATGGCAACTTCAAAGCACTTTAGCATTATCGAGTGTTTGCGAAGCAATAGCAGCACAATGGTCCTCCCTCAGAGAGGAAAAAATCAGAAGAGTTCAAAAGTGAAAGAAATTCTTAGTTACTCAGTTGGCTGTTTAATCCACTACTTAATTGTATGTGTATTTATTTCTATTGATTTATGTTTTTTTTCTTTTTTCTTTTTTTTTTTTTTTTAAAGACTGATGGAGAGAAAATAACTTGCAGCCTTCTTAACACTGGAACAATTACAGCAGGAGCCCATATCCTTTACCGAATGAACAATGCTATTCGTAAACGATGAACATTTCAAAGGCTTGTTTCCTGCTGCTAATTTTGCTAGTGAGCTGAATTAGCAGGGCACTGCTGGGAACAGCGGGAGATCTTTATGATACTTTTTCAGAAAGGGAAAGATCTGATGACTAGTGTTAATCATTAAAGTTATTGTAGGTGTCAAAAAGATGCGTAATATGATTCTCTTTTTCCCATCCAGCCTTCTCTCCCTACCTGCTTATCAATTCAGCTGTAGGTAACTTAAAAAAAAAAGAGTGGGTGATTTAAAACATGGTCTAGCATATTCATTAGGTGTTCCCTTTAAAATTACATTGCACAGGACTTGAACAAAACAAGACAAGCAGATTTTTGCTTCCTTCGCACTCCCTATCTTCACCCTGGCAGTTCAGCCATCTCAGTCTTCTCTCTTTTGGTTTCTTGAATCTGTCTGATTATAGGCATTAACAAATAAATCTGCAGATTTCAGTCTACTGTAGGAAAATGTTTAATCTTGCTTGACACTTTACACAAGTCCTCATCCAGGAGCTGTTAAGGAGCTTAGTTCAGAACGGTATTTCACAGCTCTTCTGGAATGTTTTAAAGTGACCTCATTTCCAACCTTGCAGTATCGCAGCCTTCCTTAACATTCAGATTTTAATTCAGACTTGTTGAATAACTTTTTTTTTTTTTTTGACGTCACCACTTCAAAACTGTATAATACTTCTAAGATTGTTTTGTTGTTGCTAAGCAGTGAAGACAACTCAAGACTTTCCTGTCCTGGTCACTCACACCTGCCCCTACAGTTGTGCTGATACAACTGTGTATGTGTAGGAACACGCTATAAACCAAGTCACCAGAAGTAACCATGCAGAGGAGAAAACGGTCTTTAAAAACATTGTCATTAAATATTACTGATGTGCAGTGAAAAAATGGTGTTTCACAAGCAATAGAGTGAAGTAACAGGAAACCTAACAGATAGTAATACTATTTTAATGATGGTTTTACCCTAAAAATTCCCAGGTATATCACAGACTATACCTTAAATACACCTGTGTTTACTGTGAAGTTCATTCACCCTTATTCACATGCTCACAGCAGTAACTAAAAAGCTGTGGGTTTTTGGGGTTTTTTTGTAAGCAAAAAATACCACTTCCATATAATTAAAGTACTGTTTATACCATGCATGGGTTAGGATTTTAGGGAGAATGCAGAAGGGCAGTTGGCTTGGATTGTTTGTTGGGTTTGGTTTTGGTGGTGTTTGTTCGGTGTGTTGTTGGTTGTTTTTTTTTTTTTAATCCTGACAGCCAGCAACAGAAATACGTAACCAAACAGGTAAAAACACCACCAAGCAAACATGAGGAGAAAGTGTTAAAACTGAAGTGCTTTTAGTCACTCTTTAGGGTAGAGAAAGGCTCCCCATCACTAGAGAGATACCTGCCAAAGGCAGCTGAGATACCAGATGTCACAGTTAAGATCAAGAGGAAACAGTGCTGTGACCTGACCAGCACCTGGTTAGTGACGAACTCACACACAGAACCAAACAGGAGAAGGTTTGCTTGCTATGAAGCAGAATTAAAATTTTCCAAAGTGATACCATCTCATGCTTCCCCTGACATTGTTTCACTTCAATCCTAAGTGGAGTGCTGCAGTACAAGGTGTCTTTCCCCCTGTGTGTGGGGGGGAAGGAAGTGGCAAAAGAAAAATCAGTGGGTTTTTTCCCCCGATTGTGATCAACCCCGTGGCATGTATCATGCACTGTTTTCTTCATGCCAGTCAACTATCTGGGAATTTGGATACTTGGTAATGTGTTCGAGATGACTTCCGTAACAAATATGTTTTTAGATCTGCAGCTGTGAAAATTCTGCCTACAGTTTTCCTTCAATCCAAGTTACAATAAGAGATGTCTATACGCCTTAGGCTATTTTCAGCAGGACTAACAACCAAACCTGACTGCTGACCCACTCCTATATTCTAATTAGTTCTGTCAGAAAAAAGTCATTATGCAATCACACCACTTCATAACTCTTTTTATTTTTTTTTTAAAAGAAAAGCACACTTTAAACTCTGTAATCTACACAATACATTGCCACAATGAGCTGCTGATTCCTAGTTGCCAGTAGCAGGCTGTGGCGTTTTAATGTATGATAAGTCAGAATCCTTCAGGAAGGAGAAAGAGGTAACACACCAAAAGTCTTAATGGTCCTTTTCAGGACCTAGACAGTAAAAATCAAAACAATATTTGTGTTGAAAACCCACTTTTTCAGGGTATGTTTTTGTTTTGTTGTTGTTTTTAAACAATAAGACAACCTTTAGTAAGTATCTAGTCAGCATCTGGAGACTAATTTATTGTCACAAACCACTGGGAAGGGAAGAGCACCTTTGGCAGACCATATGCCACCGTATGCATTCTAGTCAGTAAATACATTTCACCTTCAATTTGTATACATACTGCCTCAAATGCCTGGGTGCCTTGACTGAGATCTAAGAAAATACTAGGCATGTGTGACTAGCATCATCCACAAAATAAGGCGGCAGCCCTTGTTTCAGAGAGATTTCAGTCAAGTAACTATTTTCACCTATATGGCCCATAGTTTAACCAAAACTTAAACACACATGGAAAAACCCCTTTCATCCAGCAGAATAATGTATATATGGGAGTAATACTAAGCGGTTCTTCCCCTGTGCCTATCTCACACTAAGACATCTTTTGCACATTTCTGAACCAGAGCCACTACTCTGTCCCCCCAAAACTGGTCATTTCTTTGGTCGTGGCTGCTTAATTCAGTTGTCAAATTACTATGTATGCACAACGACATTGAGAGTTAAAACTGAATATAACTTTAAGCACTTTACACTCCTCTAATTTTCTCTCCCTCCGCACGTGTTCTCTGTCAGGCAAGGTGAGTAGCCCACAGTGATAAGAGGAGGAGAGCTGCAGTGGGGCACTGACAGATTGATGTTCAGCAGTCTCTGCCAAACAAAATAGCATCCCTGGGGCAAGATCCTCCAGGATCACTGAGGTAATCAACAGATCACCGCCACAGGACACCTCGCTCCTGCTTTCTCTTCTTCACCCCCAGCTGCACAGTTTTGCTTTCTCCCTCGAAAGCAGTGTGACACTTACTGCTCAAATGACTCTGGTCACTTCTGCCAGAGAGTGGTACGCCTTACTTTTGCCTTTCCTTGCACTCCCAGGTTAGCGTGCTGAATCAGCTCACAAAGCTCCGGTGAATGCCAGACCTGATGCTGGGTAAACAGTGAGAGCACCCAGCCAAAGCAGAAAGCAAGCCAGCATATCACCGCAAGCCTAATTCATGCTCAGGAATTGCAATCAGAAACAGCACAGCTGTGGACACAGATTATTTTGTTTTCAAAACAAGAAAAAAAAAATAATGGCAGAGGTTATACATCTACAGGAGATCCTCAGCAGTACAAGTCTCACTTTAGGGCCTTGTAGTACTAGAAAAGGAAAATCTTTTGTCCAGAGAAAATTCAAATTTCTTCAAAATACTTTGATAGTTTACCTTTATACCATAGAGAGTTTTGCAGACCTTCCTCCCATATAAAAAAATTTGGATGCAAGTACTCTAAAATCCATAGAGGCATGACTGATTTATCGGAGATGGGATTACAAAACTGGTCTGCTGAGTATACAACCTCATCAGCAAAAGAATTATACCTCTAAAGTCACTAAACTGAGGTCAGCCTGTCAGAAACTACCGTGGTCCTGATCGCTGACAAAATTTCATTTCTACAGCAAGAGAACAGGGGAGCGTGAAACTAGTATATCCGTATTATCCAGCATGCACTGTATACCTTCATTTTTATGTCAGGCAGTGAGTTTGTGCAACATTTGGAATCCTAATCATGCTCAAGATTTTTGCGTAGCTTACAAGGTTTTTCAAATATATTTGTCATTAGACCCAGGTTGGGAAAACCTACACTTTTCTCAATTCTTTTTGCTACGGTTGGCTCAAGTACAGGTTAACTTTCTTTCAGGATCATGTGTTCTTTATTGCTAGACACCAATGACTTCTTAGGCCCTGCCGTTCTGTCGAACAAATAATTAAGGGAAAAGGACATTATGGGCTCTGCACTGACTACAGGCACGCTTAACTAAATTATCTGGGTCTTCTACCAACTCTATTAGGGCTAGCATATTGCGCAGAGTGCCTATCAGCAAACCACTCATCACAGCATTGATTTACACTCAGTTAGCGCTTAATTGACATTTAGTTTTGACTTTGAAACAATGAGGGCTAGAAACCTATTTTAAAGAATTCTGCAGCAATTCTTTGGTAAGTTATGCAAGGGAATAGAATTTCTTACATGCACCAGATATGCAAATTCATAAAAAAGGAGGAAAACTGCGTCTTTTTTGCCAGTCTTCTTTCTCTTATACTACCTCATTCATGTGCAGATCTCGAATACAGGAAGGGGATTCCTTAGGTCGTGGGCCTCATGTTCATAAGGCCCAAAGAAATTCTGTGTCTTTAGCATGAAAGTTTGTATTTCCTCTCACCTATTTCTAAGGTCATGTTAAAAAGTCTTTGTCTTATTTTTGTATTTGAAAAAAAAAAAATACCTTCTTTCCTTTAAGCGTGTTCCTCCCTTTCTTTTCACAAGCATATTTTATGTTTTCATAAAATATGAAATAGAAGGGATATCAGTATTATTCCAGCTAGTCTCTTACTTTATAATGGCAGTGATGTTATTTTGATATGCAACTTAAAGTGTTTCCATTTTTTATTCTTATAACGGTAATGCTTGCAGAATATCATCAATTTTATGTGGCCTTATAAAAACAAATTTGGACTGAGGGGGGCAAGTTAACCTTCTGAAACTTTTGGATAGAGAGAAGCACGTCACTGAAAGTTTGTGTACCATGCGTATAGCTTGCCATCTACCGTAATGAGCATTGCTATGCACTGTACGCCATGATAAAGCACATAATCCTGTCCGCTACCCTTTATTTGGAAACAGGTCACACGTCAAAACCCAAGTTATTTGGGGTTTGCATTACACTATTAAAGCTTAATGATTTCAGTATATGCATCGTAAACAGGCAGGTACTATTCTTTTTGTGGAAAAAGAACAAAAATATAATTTGTCCTTAGCCCTTTGACAAAACTATCCAAAATAGTGATAATTCCACATAAACCCATGAGGTTTAAAAATACTGTGCTGTCATCTCAAACAAGAAAGGAGTCTCCACTCATGGTAGGTGAATGATACTTTGATAAATTTAACAAAAACAGATGTGAAAAAGGTTATATTTGTTGTACACAAACCAAGGAAGTATCCCAGTACTACAGTAAAAAGATACTACGCACATGAAAAAGGAATCCAGCAAGTGCTGGTCTGCAGCATATCACCAACTAGTTGTCAGGGACCTTGAAAAGGATAATCCTTTTCTTAGAAAGGCATTTTTTTTGTTCTGGTTTTTAATTTCATGCACTGCAGCCGTATGCTTTTTCCCCTCCTCATCTCTCAATTCTCTTCCTTTATCTAACTTCTACTGCGTTACTAATGAAATAACTGTTTCTTCTCTCATACGCTACTTCACTGGCAATATAGAAACTTCCTATTCCCAAAACACTAGTTGTTCTGTGAATAAACAAAAAATAAAGAATGATCTGGTCCAGGATATCTGAAAATATTCTTACAATGTACTCCACTTCCCAAAGCTTCCTAGACATTGAGCAACTGTTAATCCCAAGGCAAAACTTAATGCTCATCGCACTTCAGTGGTTTTCTACCAATTGTTAAAGAAATACTGATTATTTCTTACTGGTTCCTGTGTTTATTACCAATTCTTCAAGCTTCTGTTATGCCAGAGAGGCTTTTACCTTGCAAAACCACAAAGCCACAACAGACCTTCAGATCCAATAAACACAACTAACTCTTGAGTATAGGTCTGGGTAAAAAGACTTCAGTTTTAGCTTGCAGAAAGCACTTAGAAATGCACTAGACACGCGAGTTTTGACTTTAAATGCAAAGCGTGTACGTAAGTTCTACAGAGTTTAATCTCCTGTTGAGTTTATGAGATTCAGAGCACCGAAGCCTGGACTTTGGACTGTCTCTGCAGGGTAGAAGCCAAAGGTTTAATTTGCACTTTCCACTGAACACCTAAATGGAATTCAGATTGACTGGGAGGCTCCAATTGGGTCGAAATCAATATTATAATTTGCAGCTACACTAGAAAAAACAGGAACTATGGTGGGTCCATATACAAAGGTCGTAGCTGTACAAAATAGATTAATAAGTACAATTAAATTCACAGCATACTATATGCCATGAGCAGTGGCCACAAAAGACTCAAGCTGTACGAGTATCTTCCCTCTACTGGCAGAGATTGCACACGTGTGCAAATGGGGCCAGAGTGGGAATTCCGGCTGAATGTAGACACGGGTGCAGCGTGTTCACCTGCATCATTTGGAGACCAGGTGAAGTAGCATCTACCCTTTAGCAAGCATCCACTTTGCTCAGTGTTTAACACTGAAAACGGACATGGGAATCATTCCCGATCTACCACTTCACTCTGAAAAGTCTGTCAACATTTCTTATTGTTATTTCCACACCTGGGAAACTGGAGCTATGACCTCCAGATAAGATTAAATGCGGCCATACTGCGTACAAGATATTAAGAAGGTACATACTGCTATAAAATTTCAGTTACTCTGTTTATGAAGCAATATGTTTCAGCCTTTGATTACATAAAGGAGACAGTCTATTACCACTTGCTCTTCCAAATAAAGATCTATAAATACTGAAGAAAAACAGAAGTCTATTTGAACGTATAGTATCGATATATTTGGAAGAATCATATTGTTCTTTTTCTGTACCTCTATAAAAATACAGACTCATGTTGAGTCTGAATTTCTTCATATTAAACATGAATATGAATTCTTCATATGAGAGATTAATTTCTTCATATTAAGGTTAGTAAACAGAAATCAAGCTACTTCCTAGATCCATCTCCAACCAGAATCCCCACTAAAGCATAATGAAAAAGAGAAGTCCAACCAGAAACTAAGTTACAGAAGCAGATTTTGTAAGTATACCAGAGTTACACTGGCCTACTGTAAGGTATTTAACCAGAAAGAGGCAGAAGAGAAATGTTAAAATCTGTTCTGTCTCCTTATTTCTCTCTGCCTTCACTCATGGAGACCCATGAAACATTATCTTCAGGTCTCTGCACCAAGCTGATCTTTTTGTCATTAAACATAGCTTAATCCAAATCATTTACTGCTTTAAAACGTAATATCTCCTGTCTTCTATCAGATAATCGTATGAAATGAAGATTTTGTAGCTTTTGATGTATTTGTCAACTATACTTAAAAAAAAAGCGGGCATGGGCTATGAAAATTTATCATAAAATTACCCACTCTCACCAATAAATTGCTAATAAAAAGCTGGTTTACAAGCTAAGAAGATCACACAATGCCCGCACACAATTTAAAGCTAATGGTTTTACAGGCCAAAGCCACTACTCAGGGCATCCTTATCCTGCAGTGTGAATAGGATTATCCCTGCAAACATTCCCCTAACATAGAATTAGGCCGTCAAGTTTACTTTGCTACTGCATAGACGTACGCACAAAATGAACACAAGTTCAGGTCAAGTGTAATACTGCTCTACTATTACACATTGCTCACAAGGCAAGAAAAACAGGAGGAGGAGAAATACGTCACAAACTGAGTAACTGCTGCTAAGCATATTTTAGGACATTAGCATTATTAGTCTTAAACAGAATTACCGGATCATGCTGAAAAGATAGTGACAACCCTTTAAATGAAACTTCCTTTAAATAAAAAAAAAAAAATTAATAAAAAAAATTTCGCACTTTAAGGTCCTCAAGTGTCCTCGATTTCAAATCCTTCTCATTTTATTCCCAGAATTACTGTCACACAATCATGTTTGCTCCCTTAATTAATTATAGGATACTCTTAACGTTAGTCTAAAAATACATGAAATTACAACTGGAAAAAGTTGAATATTCATGAATTCCCTGTTACACTTCCACACAAACAGTCACAAAGTAGGTTATGTATTCTTTTTCCCCACAGAGTAGTTATACACATGCACATTAGCAGCTTCTAGGAAATTTTTTCCCCTCTCCTCCAACATCTGCAAAGGTGCCTACCTTTGTCTATCTCTGACTGTTGGAATGAAAAAAAAAAAAAAAGACAGACAGGACCTGTTATCACTTTGTTAAACATAGGTAGAGGATTATATTGAAACAGAAGACGACTTGATCACATATAATAATGTCTGTAAAATCACAAGCAGCACAGACACTCACTAAGCAGGAGTAATTTGCTCTTTTCAGATACAAGACAGACACCAAAACCAAACCACCAGGAAATAGTACAAGAAAAAAAGAAATGTGCAATTCATCAATGCATAATTAAACCAAGGAGAAATTTGCCTTGTTGATGTCAAAAGGCTGGGCTCTCTTAAACCTTATGTAAAAGTGCTTTTGAGGGAAAAAAAAAAAAAGCAGCTGAGGTTACTGAAAAGACAGAAATCAGTCAAGATTGCCCTGAGCAGCTGGAAACTGCAAGGATACTGGGGAGAACGCATCATATACACTTCACCCTGTTCCTGTATTCTCTTACATAGATTGTGTTGATTTCCTAGTCTCCAGGCAATTAGAAGCCAGTTAAACTAATCTAAATTAATTTTTTTGCCCTCTTTGATGTGAAAAACCAAAGCAAACTGCATTATGTATCAAAGAAAGCGTTCTCTTTGTTGAACTTCAGGATTGGGGCGGGGGGAATAATTGTTATTTTCAACAGCTATTCTCCATTTGAAAAGGCACAAGACACAAATATGAGTACAAGAGACATGAGAGTTTACGGTGCTGCCAACAAATACATCAGACCTGCAAGCCTTCACATCCCTTACCTGCTAGAAGTGACTTCCCATGCTACAAAGAAAATGCCTATCAACATATGAATTTACAATATCAGAATACATTAGACTAGTCCAACTACACTCAAAGTTGGAAAAACAGGAGCGATAAATTTTGTATTACTCATATCAGGTTTCAGCTGTGTTTTTAATGCATTGGTCTGACATCAACTTTTAATCAGTTACAATATAAATGAGCAAGACTAAAGAAAAGCAATAGACTTGTGGACAACTTCATACTAGAGGCTGTTTGCACAGTCATACCAGTAAAGCTACTAAAAATTACTAAACCATTTATCACAACTGCTCTTACAAAACCAGGCTGCATAAGATGCCGTGTTTTGTCAGAAGTTATTTTCAAAAACATTTTTGGTATTTCCAGACTACAATAGACATGGGAACATACTACGCAGTGTTTGGACACAGCATTTACGGTGCTGCGAACAAATACATCAGACCGGCAAGCCTTCACATCCCTTACTTGCCCGATAGAAGCTCTAAGAAGCAGCAAAGCCCATTCAGGATATTAGGACTTGTCCATAAACCTGAAACCACCCAGAGATCTCCAGCTCAAAACCACCACCCTTTGCAGGCTTGCCACCCTAGCAGCTTCTCATAGTGAGAATTTCCACTTGGATGAGAGAATAAGGCATAAGGTATTCATGAAATTGCCACTAGTTCTAAAACCATTCCAGAGCCTTTCAAGAAGGCTTCCACACTACAGAGACAGTCCAAAGTCTAGGCTTCGGTGCTCTGAATCTCACAAGCTCAACAGGAGATTTACCAAAATTGCCACTAGTTCTAAAACTGTTCCAGAGCCTTTCAACAAGGCAAGCTTGATAAACTGCTTAACAGTCTGTCAAGAAATACAGATTACACCCCTTAACCTTCCTGGTCCTTTCCTCAAACAGAACAGCCCTGTCCAATGGAATAATTTCTATTAATAAATATACTGTAACTCATTGCCACAACTGAAGATCATCCTGCTAAAACCAGTTAAGTCTTCCTGTAGGTCGGTGCAATCAATTGCTGATTATTATTATTTTTTTATATTAAGTGTTCTGTCTTCTTCCAACATATTTCAATCAGTAATGAGCTCCTAGTGATAAGCAAGTGAATTTTTGTAGTGAGTTGTATTTTGATTGACAACTTGTGCAGTATTGACTTCCACTTACAACACCCTTCAGCTAGTGTGAATGGTGAAGCTTTTGGTAGCTGAGAGTCTTTCCACTGCTGCCATCCTAGAACCCACACTCAGTCAAGTGGAAAAGCTTGCCAGACCCACCAAATAATAATCTAGGTTTAATAACTTCCTTGTCCTTATTTCCTGGAATATAACCCCTGCGCTGCAGTTAGCCCGAAGCAGATGTATGTATCGACCAAAGGACAAGCCAATCGAATCTGTGTGGTCTGCTTCTGTGTTACTGTGCTCAATAGGCACTGCTCACACATCTACCACCAAGATGCTTCACACCTCTAACGCAGTAGAATGGGTAAGAAGCACATCCAACCTCCTATCACCTTTTTTATTTTTTTCTCCTCAGTATTTTACCCTAACACCTAAGATACTCTTGCTAAATATTCATTTAGTTCCTCCCTGAGCATGCTGGCACTGGCTATACGCTTTCTTGTCAAAGGGTCTACAATTTAGCAATCAAGTTATATTCACTCCTGTTGCCTCTGGTCTTCCTGAAACTGTCATTACTGGTCAAGATACAGAGTAGATTTCTGGAAAAAACTGAACGACTGATTACGGCTTAAATCATAGTGATTGAGGGTTTAAGAAAGAACAATTTTGTCAGCAAGAATGCCATAGCATGATCGGGTATTTAAATATTAATACAATTATTCCATAACTCCTATACTGCTTAATCTCTTACGTATTTTATGTTTTATTATAATTTATTCTTTGTGTATTAGCTAATCACAGTAATACTAATGAATGAGAAAAAGTGGCTCAAGTGGATTACTGTTCTAATGAGTATAATCATTGGTCATTTTGCACCCTGACTTACACTTAAAACATAACTGTCAGTTTGGCATATTAACCATCTTGTGATGTGCCCCTTAAACAAAAAAAGCCTTGAAAATGAAACTGACTTTTTTTAGAATAAAGGCTAAGCTTTCTCTAAGTTCCTAGGCCATTATTTAATCACATGTTAATTAGAATGGAGCTCCTATTTGCACTTCAATAGTTTCAGAGACCATCATTTAGAGGCTCAGTATGCTACGTACAGGTTTTCTCCACCCCTCCCCAAGCTTCTCATGAAATACGAATCTTTAGTCAATAAGGATACCTACACTTCCACAAACAGTACCTCACTATCAAAAAGTATTGTGTCAGAAATATTTTATGTTATATTTGTACTAGATTCTATAACAATATTCATTAAATTCAACTTTTTCAGAAAAAACTCTTTCAATAGCTCCTTTATGAAAATCTGCTTGCTTTTCTATTTAAATATGATGTTTTATACAGCAGAGTACTTAAGATAAAGGTGTCCACACTCAAATGAAAGGATATGGCACTCTATGAATACTAACATTCAGCCCTGCTGTAACTAGTATTCAAATAAAGTTTCATTATGTATTGTTTTTTTCTTATTAGTTTTAGTCAAACGTTTATTCCATAACACACTCATTTAAGAGAAAGTCGTATTATGTTCACAGAATGTAATTTACAGAAGATACGACTTCATTTTGATACATTCTGTCAAAGGCTTGTCTTTGTGAGAAGAAAAAAAAAAATGCATGTGGCATCTAGAAGTAATATTTGTTAAGAGATCTGCAGTATAAAACTTGAGTTTAAATCAAATTTCACACCATGAAAGGGATTCACAATAGCATTAAAAAAATAATCTATTTTTTCAACTGCCAGTGATTCAGAAAAGTCAATAACATGGTGTTTGATAACAGATGCATTATTTTATTTACATGGAATATAGACCCAAAATTGAGGTATTCATGGAACAAAAGCCTCCTAAAAAGATGTCTTTGAGGCATTTCATTAGAACTGTTTAGAGCAACAAGCTTAAGTGGATAAGTTCGATAATAAGCTTAAAATATTACCTGAGTTCTCTGAAGAAATAAGCTCCTGCTCCAAAAAGCTCAGTGCTAGCCATCTATAAATACATAAACACACAAGTTAAAACACAGATGAGTGAAGACAAATGAAACTATGTGTGTGAGGGGGGGAATGAAGACATATAAAGAAAACAGCTAAAAATGCTGAAAACCATAAAAACTGCATTGTTAAGAAAAGCAAAACTACAAGGAAAGAGTAAGAGGAAGCTGTTAAAAAGGCAGTAGTAAATAAAGAGTACAGAAAACTTGGAAGGATTTTTGAAGTTCTTCTAAAGAGCTTTCACATACACTCAAAGTCATTGTTAGCTTTCTGTTATGAGGCATCTTTAACAAGACTTTTAGCAGGTAATTAGAAAGTCAAATTACTTGCTTTTGATGCCATACTTCATACTATTGACAATGTTCTTCACCATAGCGTTACACATACGCACGCTGATAATTTTCAGTGAGACTGCCTCCAAGTTCCCCTGTGACTGAAACGCAAGTGGGAAAGTTCATTTTGTTTGACACCCAGTCAGTGCTGACAGGAAGAACCTGGCAACTACTAATCTAGAGTCCCGCATGTTTGCTTATTAGAAGATTTAATAGCATTTTAGTGGTTATATGTTTAACTTCTTTCTAGCATGCGTGATATTATAGCATAGTAAAATTTTTTACTCAGCATGCTGAAGGGTTACCATTTGTCACAACCCAGAAGCTACCGTGCTCCTAACTTATTTTATGGCATCTGAAGTACTCAAAAACTTACTTTAGTAGTTGGAGGCTTCTTAAATTCGGGATTATATTGAATAATTTATGTGTTATTCTTAATTATAACATCCCCATAACATAAAAATATGCATTCAGCTATAGGCTGTCAGGATGTAAAGACAATCTTTAAAATTAACTTTGAAACTAATTCCTCTCAAAATAAAGAATTCCCACCTTGCCTTCAAGGAAAGACTTTCTCAGACTTCAGAAGATCATAAACCTTTTGAATGGATTAGCATTTACATTACTACTTTACTGAAAGCGTTTTGCCTTCATCTTTTCAACAGAAACAGTAAAATGCAGCATTTCTGCTTTTCCCAAAGTTGCCAAAATGGTTTACAAAGCAACAGGCAAGGGACTAACAATAAACAACTCCCATAGATCAACATCAACACCTTCACCTGACACCAAAACCAACTGGACACCGAAGGCTGTAGAAATGCAAGAACAAGATTTTGTTTCAGTAAGATTAGACAAGGCACCGCTTGTTATAAATGCATAGTTTAGTCCTTAGAAGTAATTTTTAGAACTTTAGAGCACCTGATGCAATTCTGAAGTCCAAAAGAAAGTAACTACAGTAAAGTGTATAAAAAAAGTGAGCTAAAATATTAAACTGAAGATTTTTTCCCTAATAGTTTCTTTCAATATAACTACAGTAGCATATTTTTTGCAGCAGTTTCCCTTGCAACTGGTATATAAATTCAATTCATATTTAGATTTTAGTATATCCCATATGTTGAAATTATTGCCCAAGTATCAGATCTTCCGAGTAAAGCAAACAAAAAACCTGCCACATCCCCCCAATATCAAGTTCTAAACAAAAAGCAGAACATTTTTTCATAGTATTTTCCTTATAATTCCTGGAACAGTAGAAGCGTCTGAAATTCTAACCATGACAAATACGGAAAATTACTTTGATGTTTGCTTGGATTGAGTAAAGGAGACTGCGGGAATCACGCTGTATCTGAGAAGGACACAAAAATATTACCCTGTAAGTCCACAACTGCCGTTTCAGTGACTATTCTCTGACAGCAGTAACAAAAGATGCCATGCAGAAAAATACGTATAGAAGGACTTGGTAACTGTACTTATGTATTTTTTTAATCAGGTACCACAATTAAAAACTGTGTCTATTGAACAGAACCTAACAATCACTTTGTAGGAATTCTTTTTTATCCATCCAAAAGATAAAGAAGTTTTGCGTCGTGCTTTTCTACCTTTTTTTTTTTCCAGAGTACGGGTAAGAACAAGGACAAAAATATTTAAACTAAGATTGAACGTTCACATTCTTTTCATAACACCTTTACAGTGTTAGTTTACCATACCAAACTGAAATAGGTTTTCATTTTAAATCAATTAGCTATATTTTGCCAAATAACCAAGTGTAATTTTACTCAATTTTATTAAAATACCATGAGTTTAGGAGGTCTAAGAAGCATTGGATGCTTCCCACATATTTTCATCCTCCAAAATAAGTTCTGTTTCACTGAACAAAAGCAACAATTCTTGTCTTTTTCATATCCACTGTAAACCACACACCTTCCTCAAAAAGGACCTCGTTTCGATGATCATTTGCTCCTGCCAGATGAAGCCACGGCACTGAACTCTGTCTCAAACTCTGCCTGTGGCACACCACACCTCCCTCTTCCACCCCACTTTGCTCCAACAGCACAGGGTGAAGGTTGTCCCGCTTTTGGCAAAGACTTTCAACACTGGAGCAAAGCTGGGACCCTGGGTGTTGTCCCTGCCCACCGGTAGTACACCCTCACATTCAGGGTTATTTGCTTTCGAACCCATGAGAGTCTCAAGTCTTTTCCAGCATGTCTCACCGTGTAAAGCACCATAAGCAACCCATGGGAAGTACTGCTTTCCAAACATTACACCTCAGGCCCCAAAGAAACCCAGGCAGATAATTGCCAAGCAAGAAATTGATAAAAAGCACCTTGGAATGAAGAAGATGGTGTTACGTGAACTTAACCTAGCTCAGTGACAAGTTGAACGGAATTAGGGCAGTATAATTACTTCAACTTCGAAGAACAACAGAAAAGGCATCGACTGTCCCTAGCGTGCAGTGAAGCCTCTGACTCCATGTAAGAAATTGGATCTACATAGCAGCTTGAAGCCTTTAAAGAGCCTGACAGATAAGGGTCAGGGTGGAGGAGAAAACAAGGTGGCAAGTGCTGCCTGAATGAAATCATAAAACACAGGTGTGCAAAGAGCCACACAAGGTCTGATCAATCTCACTGAACTGCAGTTTTGTGTATCAGCAGTAAGTAAACTCAGTACATCCTGCAACTGTTGGTGCTAAAGGCACACACAGCACGACCAGTGACAAGGCGTCAATCATGTTGTGCTTTAAAGCCTTGCAGCTCACCAAGGAGCTGTCTGCCCTTCCTGCTACATCTTGGGGACAGAGGTTTTCCCTTATTCTGCTAGCTTGTCTGGTGACCGGCAGCGACATTCAGCTGGCATTTAACAGAGACATAAGTACATTGAATAGAAGTGTCAGCAGGACAGAGCTCCTCTGTGTCACCTCCAGCCTGGTGGTGAGCTACTGACGTGGTAAGCAAAGCAAGTAAGGATCGTCTCAGATGCTTTGGTTAAGTACTGGGCTCCTGAAAACTTTGGGAAAGATTTTTCTGTCATTCCTGATACTGTCTCTTTTGCAAGCTGCAAAGAAGATGAATATATAGTTTTCAGTCCCAACGTGGAACCTCTTTGCCCTTACACGAGTCAGCTAAAGAATAACACTCATGACTTCCAAAGATGATGTCACTGCTTTACATTTGCAAGGCTCTTTGCATGTTCATCGCCTACAAGATCAGTATGGTACTCTGTCTACAATGAGTCATTTCTAAATAGATCAGTTAGAAATAAAGCCTGCCAACACTGCTCAAATTGAATACTCTGCTAGTAGTCAAAATGTTGATTTATTAACCATTGTTGAGGACAAGAATAGTCAGTTGCTTGAAAGATCCATGAAGCAAGTTTATCCTTTAAATTACTAAAATTCACAGCCCAAACAACTTGTAATTTTTTTCATTAACACCATTTTAAATGCTTGAGCCCTCTCCCCCTGTCGTGGTTTAGCCTCAGACGGCAACAAAGAACCACGTGCTGCTTACTCAGGCCTTCCCAATACGGGAGGAATCAGAAGAAAAAGGCAAAACTCTTGGGTTGAGACAAAGGCAGTTTAACAGAACAGCAAAGGGACTAAGAAAACAACAACAACAACATGGAAAGAGGAATATACAAACACGATTACAGAATCGCCGCTCCCCAACCGGACCCGGGACGCCCCAGCCGGCTCCAAGCAGCGACTTCCTGGCCCCTGCCCCGGCAGCTCAGGGCGGGCACGGCTCCCATGGCATGGGATACCTGTGTCCTGGGGAGAATTAACCCTATCCCCGATGGAACCAGGACACCCCCTCTGGGTTTTTTGTTTGTTTTTTAGTTTTCCAAGATGCACAGCATATGCAGGGGGCACACTGAATGGAATGAGAATGATGCCTGAAACACTTCAACCTGAGGGCGATTCCCCTAATTCGTTTTATCCTCTTACATTAACATGAGCACATTTCATCTTCGTTTTTTCTCCCATGTCCTATTATTAAGCACCTGTTCAGACAGAGGACTTAAAACCTAGTGAAATTTCTCTCCTCCTTACCTACTCCTTCAGCTATAGCGAATGTGAACTTTGGGTTGATAGAGCTCTTTCTGGCAGACCATGTAAGCTTGCTTTCATTTCTGGAAAGAGCCATTCTTGAATTACATTTCAGTGAAACAATTTCACAAGCTTTAGTGACTTGACTGTAATCTAAACTGTATTTTGTTTGGTTTGTTACAACAGCAGCTTTCCGTGCAAGTATCAGCACAATTTTAATGGTTTCAGTATGCCATTAATTTTTTTCACCTTCCTAATTTTTATTTTATAGGTAAATGGAAATACCGACATTGCTGCCTTTCTAGTCTTGGTTCTAATTTTTTAAGCTGTGTTATGCAAGTGAAAGACTCTGGAATTTTGCATTGTTCTACAACTCCACTGAGGTACAGAATACACCTCTTTCTTAGCGTAACTTGATGACATAGTAATTACCTTATTCATCTGCCATCCTTGCACAGCCATTAGAGAAGCATAATCAGTTCCTAAGTATCAAACGTAGTAGAGCACAGGCAACCCAAATTTCACTGCCCTACTATTTCCACTTGGAGTGCTTAAAGTGTCTTTATGTATTTAACTCCTATACTCAGTACATTTACAGAGATAACTAGTTTTGAATAACAGAAATTGAATTTGGTTTAAATAAGTCCTTATGTCCTGCAAATTTTCCAGTGTAATTGCTTTCCTAAGCTCAAATACATCAATTCTTTCCAGGGAAAACAACATTTTCCTCTTTCTCCAACGAATTTAGGGTTTGAGTCAAAGTTTCTAAATGTTTAAAAGTACTTTTACTGGCTTCTTAAAATAAATAAAATGCATAAGACTAAAAAAATTACCTTATGATACGGTACCATTTAAATGAGGATCTCAGAGACATTATTTGTAAGCATTTAAAAGACGTGCAAAAGAATTTGATAAGAAACACTTCATAGCTATTTATTTCTATGATACTTCACTAAGAGTTTAGAGAACAGTAATTTCAGAAGAGCTTTTCATAACACAACCTCAAGTATGAAATATTTATTACGAAGAGGAAAAAAAAATACTAGAGGTCTTAGTTTTCAGGGACTTGCCAAATTAGTGCTCCATGTACATCCATTTTTGAGGTCTTAGCAACTTTTTTTTTTTATGATTGGTTTCTATTCTCTGCAGATTACTTTCAGATTGTATTCAGGACCTCGTAAAATAGAAACCATTTTTAAGCAACCTAAATGTTAATTTAGTTGATGAGAAAGGCAAGTGTATATACAGAGAATATTATTATTTGAACAATGGATGTGAAAGTTCTGAAAGCTTCTTCTTTACGTAGCCTTATCTTCATCATCCTTACATTAGCCAATTCGGAAAAATCTAATAGTATTAATGCAATTCTTTAATCACTTTTTTTTGCTAGTCAACTAGATCTCATTTGCCAGCCACTGCAACAAAAGCTTCAGGAACAGTGCTCCTTCCACTGTTACACTACGTAAGCAACACATATTTCTTTCTGCGTTGGCATGGAAAACTGGCTTCACAAAGCCATGATTTTGTTGTTTAAGATACCAGGAAAGGACTGAGATTGAAACTGGAAGTATAGTTTTCAATTTGTATTGTCAGGAAATATCTTTAAGTTTGAGCTTTGAGGAATATGCTGAGCTACAAATTATGCGGACCTAAGTATTACCATGCTTTATAGACTTCTCAGTGTCAGGAAAAGGAAAAACTGAATTTTTCAGCTATTTATCTCTGAGGAAAGACTTCATCAATTTCCACACAACCCCACTTCTAAACTGATGCTAAATAGAAGCAAGCAGAACATTACTCCTGGCCCAATCATCATGAGAGTTAACATTAACTTAATCCTAGTAAGGACTGTAAAGTACCAGCTACAGATGAGTCAGTAATTTGGTCCAAATGTCATACAAATACAAGAGCATAATCAAAGCAGAGTTCAAATTCCTGGACAACATTTGAATTATCTCAGAGCTTCTCACGCCTATTAATAACACATTAGCAAAATCGCTTTGACATTCCTATGTCACTTCCACAGATTGCTTTACTGAATTTCTCAATTTCATCTGCTTTGTTTTTCAAAACAGACTATACTGGTAATCATTTTAGGTACAGCCTGCAATAACACTATTACAATATTATTACAATAAAATTACACTATTACAGTAGCATTACTATTTCAAGTCCTTCCAAAAGTTTAGAAAAGCCTTCTTCAATGGTAACCAAGGCACCTATAGTCATAAAATGGGGATGCTACTGTACTTATTACCCTGAACCTAGCCACACAATTTACCGTATTGAGTAATTTCCTTCATTTTTGATAACTCAGACAGCATCTCAAACAAGATACTGTTTGTCAGCATTTCACATATACAGAATAACCCCACACGAAAGAAAAATAACCAAGACTAGTTTCTTGGTTAAGTGCTTTAACTGATGCTGAATGCCAAAAGGTTTAAATCCCACTTTCACAATAGAATCCCTGGGCTATCTCAGCAGGTTAATTCTCTCTACACAAGATAGAAGAAACCACTTATTACAGTAAAAGAGAAAGCGGTGGTGTCAGTGCAGTGGTACCGATCCTGCTTGTGTGGAATTGTTACTGTACGACAAAGCAAGCAAACAGCAGGGAAATTACTTGATATGCAGGCATTGCTGCTTTCACTCGTGTGACAAATGCACTGCTGGAATATGTTGGTGTAGTCTGTTTTCCTTGAAGCAAAGCAACACACAAAGAATATAGTAGGGATTTAATTTCTATTTCACATGAAATTCTTCTTTCATGCTCTATAAACAGATAAGGGAGAAGTTGAATATATATATATATATGTATTTATATACACACACACATTCAATATATTCTTCCATGGCAAATAACATCTCTTGGGAGTAGCTTAGAGATATAGGAAAATATCAGAGCAGCAGGTACATCACTCGGTAAGTACTCCATACAAACAGCTCATAAGCTATTTCGCACCCACCCCTTCCCCAGTTATTCACCACATAAAGTTCCCCCCGTGAATACCTTGGCAGTGCCACCCTGGGGACCAGGGGCCAGCAATAACTCAGTTACTAGTACGAAGCCTAAAGTGGTCCCGCCCTCTAGAGGAAAACTGGCTGCACGGCTTCAGAAAAGAGGGTTTCCTCCTGAGAGGAGGCAGTCAGAGGAGCGTTCAGCAGCACTGGGGAACCCACCGGGGAAGGAGAGGAAGAAGAAAAGCCCGAGTTCCTCTGAAGACACTTTTTCATGGAAACTTGAATGCTTAATTGATACCTATCGATTTGTATGCATCAGGAATTTGCTTTGGTCTGATTTCCCATTCTAACTTTGACAGAAACATTAAACAAAAAAAGTCTGTCTTAAAGCCATTAGTAATAAAGAAAACAGCTACAATTACTGTTGTCAGACAGATTTCCAGATCACCTGCCTCCCACGTTTACGAAGTATTACATCTGTTTACACACAGAAAGGAGATTTAGAAAGAATTAATTTAAATTCTTCAAATTCCGCAAAGTAGTAGGGGGTGCTGAGTAGGCAAGACTGATTCAGCAAGCAGTGGAAACGTGAAGCTTTCTTGGAAAAACATGATGTAGAGAAGTAACGCAACCCAGCCTAGCTCTGCTTTGCTTTTTCAACTGTGTTTGTGGACTGCCCCGTTAGGCAGAAGACCCGAGACTCTGTTTCCGTTGAACTCATGCTGCAAGGGAACAGCAGAATGGGAAGAAGAGAGAAAAAACTAAGAAAATATGGAAAAAAAAAATCCATTAAATATTTTAGAGGTTCTAGGCGTACATGCCTTCATGGCTGTTAGTCTTACTGTATTCAAAAATTAGAAACTGGGCATATTTTTCAGTTTTAGCCACAGAGATGGGTAAAAAAGGTGACATTTGCAGCTGTTGCAGTTGCACAATATGGAAGACAGCATTCACAGACTGATCAAGTATTTATTATTTGTGTGCGGTAAGGTGTGCATACAGATACCAATCCCATATATAATAAGCACCTAGTCTAAATTTCAAGACTTATGAAAACGTGTAATATTAAATAGCAATACATTAAAAAAAATCCTTGCAAAAGAGGCTGTCAAGAGATTTTTGTTTAATATGTTACCAGCCCAGCCTTGCAACTGAACTGACATTATTCATTCTTGAGTGCAGTGATGCACTACAGTTGCCCTGTGGCTGTGCAGATAGAGGAAACCAGTTCTTTGCTATAAGGTGCTATGATGAAATCCTAGTAGAGCTAGATTTCTGGCAGGGAAACAGAAGCCAGAGTCTATAGCTTCTTCTCAATAGAAACCCAGGGCCCTGAAGTCCACTTTTGCGCCAGCACGACCATTTTTAAAAAGTCAGCGTCTTCCATCATTGTTACAACGGCCCACAACAGCTTCCACACAGCTGAAATACACTAGATTAAAATCCAAGGTACGCTGTTTCTGCTCCAGGCTGGAAGTTGTCTCCTACCCCACCTATGCCAACAATTTGTCATTCCTCACTATCCTGGAGATAACTTCCCATCTCCATCTGGAGAAACCTTATTACTTAAGGCCCTTTAAAGGAAAAGGATCATTCACATTAATATTCCCCAAGTACATAGCGCACAAGAATCTGCACCACAGTGTTTTTTCATCTATAAACTGCTCTTGTAATAACAACTGAGAACCTTCCTTACTGTTTCACTTCTAAATACAGCATTTCAAAAGGCCACTTGGAGCTCTACTTGCTTAGATAATCCTCATTAAGCAAGGTAACCAGCTTTGAATTTGCTTCTCTCTTATTCTTAGGTAGATTACCTCATACTCTATTAGGTGGTCATTTTATTGAGCTAGTGTTGATTAGCCTGTTTTAAGCCTTTTTTTTTTTTTCTTCTCTCAAAATATCAGTTGGCAGGCTTCATACATACTGTTCACCTCAGCATGACTTCCTCATAATAACAGTAAATAATTTTCCTTTTAATCCTTTCAGGTAAGAAAATATCAGGGTTATTATCAGGTTTGTGAGGTTTAAGTAAACACGGAAGGAAAACAAATATTTTCTCTGCTGCAGCTTGTCCCAGTGGGAAGGCCTTTCTGCTGCTCAGAAACAGGCTGCTGTCAGGACTGACAGGTACAACCAGTGCCACTGATGAATCAGATGGTAGGAATCAACCCAGAATAAATTCTGGGGGCTGAGCAATAGGCTCAGCCTCCCCAGTATCACACCCAGTTTCCACCCCCCATGCCAGAGCAAGGGTCCTTTTTTCCAGCCTTGCCGGGCTTTTCACAGCCCCGGAGTGCCCTGCGCATAGCTCCCAAGGCTGAAAGCAGCATTGTGCAGCGTGCACATGTGCAATGTTTTCTTACAAGCAATTCACTTTTCTTCACTTGCACAATAGGGTAACACCTCTTTGGAGCCTAAATCCAAACAGAAAGTCCTCTAGGACTACTTCCTACTGTTGACCTGTGGCTTTGCATTTCCTAAATTTATTTTGTGTACATGTTGCAGTCATTGTTTCAGGACTGAATCAAGAGCAAATTCCCTGCAGAGCAACAAAAATGAAGAAAAAAAATCCACTTCTAAAGCTTAAAAAAAAACCCAAAAAAACAAACACAAAGACCAACCCCAAACCACCATACCTTGAACTTACCAAAAAAAATCTTTCACATATTTAAATATAAAAAATACTACAAAAGGTAGGGCTCCTGAGTACGAATAAGGCGTATATGAATAAAGGGCTGTAGGTGACAGAGGAGATGGGTACCAGTCTGCTGCAGCTGGAGGACCCGGCTGCTTGAAGAAGCGCAGAACGATGCTACCACCTTCTGGAGAAACAGCGGCAGCCGCTGCTCTGCTCAAACCCGACTCCCCGTTTGTATCACACAGAAAGAGCAAAACGACACACTTCGAAGATATCGTTAAACCTGCAATACAAGAAAATATGCTCCGATCGTCTTGTATTAGCAGACGAAGTTATTTTAACTCATCTGTCTCGTTTCAGTGAGCTCAAAGAGGTTCTTCATTTACAATGCATTATCAATCAATTTGTCACGCTAAGTTACAAGGAAAGCACGTTTACAGGTTACTTCTGAAGGAGGCCCTGCTTGGGAGTTTACGTGATTCACCAAAATGCGTATGTCCGTTTTTAGATGCTTACGCTTTTGTGCGGCAATGATTCTACAAGGGTAGTTGCTCACTGTAGTGGATTGCTGCCTTTCTGCAGACATATTGTAACTCAGCAGCCTAATGTAGCACTGTGGAATTTCAAACCATCTGTTGCTAAGCTTTTCGCAGAGACATGAAGGAGTTAGTTGTCAAAGTAGTTACCCTTTGCTGCTCTGGGAAAAAGTGGACAAACTGGAAAGGAACCTGTACAAGTATTTCCATGCCATGAAGAAGTAGCAATGAAAGAGACACATTCCTGCAATAATTTTTCCTGTTTGCAATATTGCTGTCCCTTGACAATGTATTTGTTCTGCAGAACAGAAACCAGCATAAAAAAATACTACAGACTTTTAAAAAATATTTCCTAAAAAATTAAAAAATATTTCCTAACAGCATTTTTTCACAGGCAAACAAAAGATGAATTTTAAATTCTCTAAGCTGCCATGACTACTTTATAAAGAACATACACTTCCAGGTTATGTACTGCAAAAAGATTAATGGCAAGCCACGTAGCTCAATGTAATCAGAGCTTGCTATATTTCTCTCTATATAAATCCAAACTAAACTTCCAACAAGCAAATCCAGTTCTTCTGTTCCACAGTTTGGGGTTTACATGTAGATTCCAAATGACTTGCAGATCACAGAACTGGGGGTTTGCATACTTCCCCCCCCCCCAACTATTTTTAACACTCGTGCTTTTTAAGTGGCATTTTAGGCCACTTACAAGCATTTTTTCACAGGCAAATAAATAGAGAAATGTCACTGAAAAGCAACGTTACACCTTTCTCCCAGATAGGCCGTCACCAAAAAAAAAAGTATACAAGAATGTCTTTGGATATTACACCAGAATAGTAGTCCTAAAAACTTTGAAGTTGAGAAGAAAAGCCATGCTGGACTGTATCTTCACATTGAGCATTCCTAGTCATTTTGCCCCTATGCAATTATTCTGCCTTTCTTCCCATTTCACAAAATCCTTTGTTTACTTCTATCCCTCCATCTTTATTTCTTCTATCAGCCTTCCAACAGATTATGTGTAAATATCTGCCCTTTTTTCCTTCCTTCTCTCTTCCATCTCCTTATCTCCACCACATTCAAACACCCCAAAAGCCTCCTGGCCTCTGTCCAAAAATACTTTGTTACAGACTTCCAGAGAACTTAACTCTAGTCTTCGGAACGTCCTATCTGAACAGATTTTCAGCAGGACATGAAGTACTTCGGATAGCAAATACTTTAGCCTGATAGTATTTGGCACATCACGTATTCATCACGCACAGAGGGATCCAGTATGTGAATCACAATAAAGAAAAACTAAAAATAAGAATAAAAATGTATAGCAGGAGCTAGAAATGAGCAGGAAGCGCTTCTCGGAGAGGACAGTGAGACAGTCAATATCTGATATGCAAATGCAAGGCTAATGAAGGATTTATTTAGTCAAATGTCAAAAATCACATACTATAAATACTTACCAAGACAACAATTAAATCATCGGGAGAGGAGCACAGAAGGAATCCAGGTTACCTATAATAACCATTAACCAGGGGTGTGCATGGTGGGGGAACTGTTTAAAGTGTGGGTTCAGATCTAAAGGTATAAACTTTTGGATTTTGTTTTTAACTAGTTTGACAGGTTATCTTTCTAGAGAATTACTATGGAAAACTAAATTTTGTTAATAAAATTCTTGGAACAAGGCCAAGTACACATATCATGAAGAAGCATTATTAAACAGAAGTAGCAAGAGCTCTGAAAAAGGCTGCTTGTCAGGTTTGAAACATTTCCCAAAGGGGTTTTTAGATAATAAAAGAAATACAGATATTTTAGAACAGATGCCTCGAAGAATTCAAAATAATAAACTAAAGACTGAAAAAATTGGTCTCTCTAAATTCCTTCGAAAAATAAAATTTAGGAAGTGGAAAGTCTTGTAAGTGGGAAAGACTTGTAGGCTCTGGAAAGTAGTAAATTGAGATTGGAAATTGGAAGGTGACTTCTACCCTGTCCTAGGAGGGAGGATGTAGAACAGTGAGAGAAGCCATAGCAAAACAAAATGCTGGTTTACATTAAATAGGAAGGTAAGTTTTGTTAACACAGCATCAATTGCTGCAACACAAGAGATCTAGACTTGTTACCCCGCAAGTCTTTCCTTGTAAGCTCACTTTCTCCAATTAGGGATGTGTTACAGTTTTTGTTACAAGTTACAACCTCAGCCTTTCGGGCACTGACAAGTATCTAGAGAAGTGAAGGTCTTTCCGCAGGCAGTTTAGTCTTAAAAGGCAAATAGCTGTAAATGTTTCTCATTTTTAAGTAGAAGTTACGTTTCGAATGAAAGCTACTTATAAGATGTGAATCACTGTGTCTTTATCTCAAGATCACAGCTCCTCTCTAAAGGGCTTAGCACTTAAAGTTAGGAAAGAACTTTAGGGATACACATTTTATTCCATCAACTGGAAGAGTAGCCCATTACTCTATTTTCTACGTGTTTGTCACTGTGCTCTTGAAATGGGATAATTGCATCCAGTAAGTACTATGTTTTCTCCTATTACACAAGATTAACATCTGCCTTCTCATTCAAGAGGTTCTTCATCTTTTCAGTTTTGTGTCACAAAACTTAAAGGTAAACCAAAAGCACATGCCAGAAAGAGGGGAAGAAGTAAGCATTGCTTAACCTAAAGACAGAGTTAAAATTCAGTTTGAGAAAGAAAGATAAAGTGCAGTCAGAACCTTGGTTTAGGTCTCTCTGATTTAGTAATTTGAGATCGGTTCTAAGTATCCTCAGCAACAGTGCTCAAATTCACCACCGAAACAATTTTGAAATATTTAAAGTTCAGTATGAAACATGTAGAACCAAGGGAATGACTATGTTTAATTAAATCAGCATGAAGCATGTAAATATTCCATTTGGTCATACATTTAACTTCACTGAGAATTGAATGCACATTTATAATTTTCTAATAACGAAATCCAAAATGTTATCGCATTTTTAAAGTATTATTTGTTAGACAGTAGATTCATTATAAAGCGTTGACTGCTCTTCAATTCCACAGCAGGGAACATGTTCAAAGATTCAGTATTGCATTCAGAAGTAATAACAGATTTGCAAGAAATTCAATAAGATGAAATGCTCGGTTGAATCCTAAAATACAAAAATGATGAAGTAGTCACTACACACGCTTATTTGTAATTATTATATTACATTTCAACTTTAATTATTAAAACAATTAGAAAGAAATTTAAGGAATATTTGACACACAAACTAATGACATTGCTAGCGTCGTGAAGGAGTACGTTCTCCTTCAGACTTGATTCATCAAGTTTCAAATAGGCATCTGAACTTCAACTGTTTTCAGTCTGCATTCAATTCTACAATTGTTCAATACAAAATTAGGTAGCCACCATTTTAAGAAGAGCTTTCATTTTTTTCCATTTTTCCATAGCGTCCTCATTCATAAGCTAAACTGAGAAAAAAGGAAGAAGGTCAGGGGTAAAGGGAAAATTTCCATGATAAATCGAAGATTTTCCATGATAAATTGAGTCAGAGCACTATTTTGTTACTAGAGCAGAATTAAGGACCAAAACAAGAGAAAAATCTCTAACAGCCTAGAAGCCTGAGACGTATGCTTTATGCTAGTGGAGCCAAGATTTTATGCAGGATTGATACTCTGGGTATAATTGCACATAGCTCTAAACCACCTGGTTTTATTTTGTTGCAGAAAAAGGAATAAATTTGACCAGCCATAAACCTGATACAGAGGAAGCCAAAAAATATAGGCTAGAGAGCTCCTTCCCGCATCTCAGTCATTTAAAAATTGGACATTTCAATGTATTTTACTGATAGCTCATAAAAATAAACTATAATAGAAAAGATGGAGGGAAAACTTCAGGAAGAGAGACAACTCTCAAACTGAAAGTTGGTTATTTTAAACAGTCCTCGAAATTTCAGTACTGCTCATCTAGACTTGACATCTCACATTTGTCTGAGAAGTTTCAAGCAACAGTTTCATGTTTGAGCTTCAAGCTGAAACAAAATAGATATTGCCAGCTTTATCTAGAAGGTCTTAGCTAAAACTTTCCTAGCAGGTGTTTACAAAAATATTGTTCCAGAAGGTTTTTTTTATGTCACTTTTGGCTCTAAATCATGAAAGCATATAAGCATGAAAACACACTCAGATTTCATTGATTTCATTTTAAAAACAGCAAAGGCTGTAGCACTTGAAGTATTTCCTCATTTTAATCAGTCTTCAAATTCAATAAAAACAAATAAGTTTTGAAGATGGGTTTCTTTAACATAGATAATTGGATTTTTAATCTTTTTTTTTTTTAAAACAATGCTTTTAATTTACTTCTGAATGAAGCTGAACTATCTCTACCAATGCACCTTTTAAGTTTCTAACCAGGACAATATACTGAAACAGAAAAAAAAAAAATGTTCTTTAATCAATACTATTAATTACATGAACATTAAAACAAGAAAACTGGTAGAGAAACTTTTATTTGGTTTTTGGATTGTTGTTTGATGCAGAACTGTTATAGAGTTAGAGTGGCAGAGAAATTGGACTCTGAAAGTTAAAAATATAAAGAGGTAGGTACATGAAAACACTGTCAATGTTATATTCTTACATAAGAGATATCACAGAACTTAAAAGGCAACCCAACCATATTCTTAATGATTTTATAAGATTTTGCAGAACAAACAAGTAGTAGAATGTAAATGAAATAGTCTAATTGAGCCTTTAATCTTTTAAACTAGCACTTTCACTACTCATATTGTCATTCCAGGAGTTTTTCCTCAGATTAGTAATGGATAGCTTAACGGTTACCTTTCTTTTCTTTCATTTTACAGACTCAGAATTATGATTCAATGAGCCTAATAACTGAAGACTTCATTTTGAATGTGGGGTCTCTTTGGTTTTGTGTTAGCTTGGGGGGTGGGGGGAATGTTTCATTATTACTTAAAAATAGCAAGACAATGAAAACAGGTCCAAAAAACCCCACAGAAGTTGAAGGACATGTTAATGTTCTTTCTATTCAGCTTTTCAACAGTATTGGTCTGCATAAGTCACGGAAAAAAATTACCATAAGATAAGAATTCTATCGTTACATACAGTCTAAATAAATAGATGTCCCTTAAGAAGGGAAATCCAATAAAGAATTTTGCTATTTAGTACTTCAGAGGATAATGAAATGCAGTGGCCGTTAGGTCTAGTGAAGGCATGTTAAGAAATCACATGCATACTTGTCACAAATTGCTACTCAACAATACTGGCCATAACGGGGCTTATAAGAAGTGGCATTTATTTGAGTTTATATATGTTTACTTCCCTCAAAAGTGACTTCAGTTATGCCTCCTGAACTTTTTGAAAGTGAGTATGTTTGTATAAGGCAAAATATTTCCAACTAAAAAGACATTCTCTATTACATTATGCTTGAATTTTCGCGGGGTTCCCCCCCTGAAAGTTTGCATTTTAAATGGTTATTGCTATCCACACCCACTACCCACGTAAGATGAATGTCTTCTTCTGAGATGATTTGACCTTCCCTTTTAAAAATTATGTTAAGAGAGGAAAAGAAAATATCAGATTTAAAAAAGAATTTCAAATCCTCTGTAGTTCAACACAACTTCAGCACTCTGCCTTTTGACAACCTAGACAAATTTTCCAACCATAATGAGACCAAAAGCAACTTTATCTCACTCTCTAATTTTGTGGAAGTAGTAAAGTATCCACCTTTAAGCATGAGATTAGCCTCACTGAAATGAGCAGATACTCTCTCCCTTAATGTTGAGCACGTGCTTCAGTGTTTTGTCAAATTAATGGACTTTTGACTAGTTTAGAGCCTTATCCCCACCACCACGTAATGGAAACACCCAAGTCCCACTCAAGTCAATGTAGATTTTACCATCAACTTCAGCAGAGTTGGAACGTCACCGTAGGGTGACTTAGTCTTTATGCTAAATATTTCAAAGCCGCTTAAAGGATTTTAAATTAATGGAAATTGGGCATTCAGAATGCTTAGGCAGCTTTTGAAATTTCAGACCTATGCTCAAGTGATTAACTTAAAGAAAGAAGAAAAAATATCAAAGTAGAATTATTCTCAGAAGTTTCATAGCAACTTTAGGCAAAAAAGCTGGTAATGGGTATCAGTTACATAGAAGTATAAAACAAAGGAGCGTTTCTGATAGATGTTAAACCACAATAGACAAAAATACATTTTACTAGGTAATTCTTTTACTGAATAGTATTCAATCATTTAAGTGTAATATAGGAACCCTACATTTTCTACCTAAGGTCTGCGGCTTGACCTGACTGGGAATAGTAATCCACTGGAAAATAGCACAATCAGAGAATACTTCTAGGAAGCAGATTTACTTAGAACTGGCTCAGTACTAGTGGAATCACCCAGGACTTTTTTTGGCATGTGTATTGTGGTGTTGTGAGCACTCACAGAAAGAAAAAGCGTTTTGTAAGCTGGTTTTAGTTTCACATAGTTGAGCACAGCACTGGAAGTTAGGTGAAGACATGAAGACAAATGCTGTGGCCATACAGCATGTCTCTTTCATATCCAAAGAGGGAAGGAAGGGAGAGAAAGAAAAACCCTTTCCTTCCATTTACCCGGTGCTAACTCATCACTGGAAAAGAAGTAACAAGGACTATTAGACAAATAGTGAAGAATTAGAGTTTCAAGCCTTTGCATAGAACTAAACCCGTATATCATCTCAGCTTCATACACGTAGTACTCCATACCAGGATGGCCAACAGATCAAGAAAGCATATTTTAAAGAATGATGAATAGAAGTTTGAACCCAAAAAAACTTGACAAAGATGAAACAATCCATTCATTCCTCATTAAAAGGTTTAACAATAAATATGAAGTTCTGCATTGGAAGATTAAAAAAAAAAAGATATATATATATTTCTCTAACCCAGACAAACAACTAAAGTACCTGGATGTTTCAGGGAGCAGCGGAAAAGCTTGAATTTGTAAGTGTGTTGATATATGTTTTACATTAGCTTCAAAGGCATGTATTTGCCATGTTTAAAAGTTGCCTTCATTGAGATAGTTTTGAAGGAATTAAGGAACACCTCTGTCCACTGACAATAACCCTCACAAAATTTAGAATTTAAGAAACATACAAAAGACTTGTTTATATTTTTTAATATATTATTCTGTATTAAATCCAAAATTCCTTTTGTTTTTTGATTTCTGCATTTCAGACAGGAAAGTATGCATGCTTAAACTATAATTTTTTTGACATGAGTAGTAATGGATAGCAAAAATATCTAAAAAACACTTCAGTAGTTTAAGTTTGATCCAGTTCTTCTCTGTTCAATGAAGTAGTCCCAAAATTTATTTGGGAAACCATCAATCATATAAAAGCCTGGAATAGTTGTGGTTTGGGCTTTGGTTTGGAGTGGTTTTCTTTGGTATGGTTTTCTTTTTTTTTCCCCCCTCCCTGATTAAGCCTACCACCATCACAGAAAAATCTTGACAGCAGAACCTAGAGTTACCAATCCTAAGGAAAAATGATGTCGCAGCTGTATTTATGCCCACACACAATTCAGATTCATCTGACTAGTTATGATACCTTAAGCTGAGATCTCTCATCACTGTATTAGAATAAAAGTTAAATGGCAAAAGACAAAAATATAAAGAAGTACTACACATAACCTCTGATAAAGAGCGCTTCATTTAAAAAGATACAAATGAAACTTAATTTTAACTTCAACTACAATCTATGTGAAAGTACAAGGATCTGTCCAAGTGTCCCTACTGCATACTTAATATGCTACATCACCACGTTGATTTATTGACTTCCATATGCTTAAGTCTTAAATTTCCAACTAGTGAAATGTTCCCATACAGGAATCCCATTTAGGAAACTGAAGTCCAATCTTACTGAAAATAAGGATCAGCAGGAACAATCTCTTGACAAAATATTAAAATAATTTTTTTCCTGGTTTAAGTTTTAACAGAAATATTCTGACTTTCTGTCCACTTTCCCACTATTCTGAAGTTCAATAAGACTTAATCTTAACAACAATCAGAACAGAAAAAGTATCTCACGTTACTTTACCAGTAAGAGCTGATAGTGATAATCATATCAAGGAACTTGAGACAGTAACAGAAGTTGACAACTTGTTCCCCTCTTTTGGGCCTTTTATAGCCTTCCTTATGTGCAGCTACTAGAAAGTCACATCTGCAAAATGCATTCAAGTCTTTGTAAGCGCTGTAACCCAAAATCATCCAACTGCACTGTTCAATGGACAATACTTCCTGTGATATCAGAGATCTGTTATTCTTTGCAGAGGAAGGAAAGAAAAAAAAAAAAAAGATGAACTGTTGAAAAACCAATTACTTTGTTGGCTCAAAGACCTCTAAGAAAAAGCTGTATCAAGATGTTGATGGAGACAGTGACACAGACACTGAAAAAGTCATGAGGATCTACAATGCTGGGGTAAGTTCCACCCCCTCTTCACCATGACGGCAAAACTGTACTTGAAATTAAGAAAGGATTAGCAAAGGCTTAGAGACAAAGGAGAGAAACAGCTGTGGTGCCTGGAATTTAGCCAGAGCAGATAGAGCATCTCAAACCTTTAAAACCTGACTACAGAACACAGAATTCAACCATTAGTTAACAGGAGATGCATCTTAATTGAACATTGGACCTCTGCCATCATATTTATGTCAAAAGCTGAATTAGACACCAGACTTATGAAGGAATAATCATAAGATGAAATGAGAAAGTGTGCCTTAGCATTAGTAATTAATTCAGGTAGTGCAGAACACAAGGCAGAACACTGGCTGACTAACAAGGAACGGGTGCACATTTTGCCACCTGTGGCAGTGCTAGAAGCTATTATAAAAATAAAGCAGTACTCTGTGGATATTTTTCAGCAGGAAAAAAGAAAACACCAACCCAAAAGCTAGTAATTTGGCACAGTTCTGTCTCATCGGCACTTCCGAGTCACAAAAGACCAGCAATACCAAAGCAGGTTATTCCAGGTCAGCACTGAAATATAGTAGAGTGATCTGCAAAACCTCAGTGCTAATTTCTTGCATTTTTGACCAATAAATTTAGTTATTTATCAAAAAGCTACAAAAAAAGCTCCCCTATCCTCTAAATTAATTTCAAAAAGTATGACCTTTACATTTATATAGCCTTCCAAGTCAAAAGTAGAACATACTTAGAACTGGAACACACTTCATTCTCCATATTGAGAATTTGCTCTTTCTTTTAATTCTGTCTCTTACAACAGAAATTCCCGTTTTTTCACCATTAAATTCAGATAGTCTACTTACTCATTTCCAAAACAATCCCTCAAAACTTCTTGACTTGAACTTACAACAAAATCCTAAGAAATTTGTGGGCTAGTCTGACTAAAACTCCAAAAGGTGCAAAGTTACAAGTATGAGGGTAAGGGAAAAGCGTTTGAAAAAAGTTAAAAGAATTCCTAGAATTTTCATAGAAAACTACAAGTCTTTAACAATTTACATAATGGTTGATATGCATACCACCCTTTACAAGATTTGTTATGACAGTCAAGTGATCTTGAAATAGGCATAAGGCATGGTAGATCACCACAACAAGCAGTGAGAATTGGTCCTGTAAGAATATATACTTTTACTCTGATTCTCATAGAGTCAAGTGAATTCAAAGATTGATCTCTTTCTGTATTCCTAAGCATACCAGTCAAACCACAAGGATGATGCACTCCCAAATGGGCAATCTGAAGATGTGCAGCGTTCAGCTGCTAGTTTGTTATTTGAGAACAACATAGAGTACTCCTTCATCCTTGGAACCTAGACTGCACATTTTATGCATACTACATAAAAGTAGCTTGGAAGAATTTTGCAAGGAAAAGTGTCAAGCATGTTATCTGCATTACTACCTCTTCTTTCTATTCTTTTCACAGTTTCTTCCTACCTCTTCAACAGTTTTATTCAAACTTATCTACACGTATACATTCATTTTTATATTCCACCCCGCCAATAGGGTACTCTTCATAGACTGGGATACCATACGTTTGTCCATTATGCCATGCTTTCAGAGCGCTACATCTAGTGCTAGAATTGTCATTCTATCTATAAATCACCATGAAAAAAATCTAGCCCTTAGTCCACATTCAGAGCATACCATACCCAAGCTATACTTGTCTTGCGAAGAAGTGGAAGAAAAAGGAACACAACCGAAACATTTCAGAGAAACAGACAAAAAAGTAGAGTAAGCTGTTTTAAAATACCTGGCATCATCTTCAAGCACAGTCAGCAATAAGCCCTTTAGAAGGGCACATCAGAATTACAATGAACATTTTAAACAGATTTTGCTAGTGGCCAGTGCTCTCAGCCGTTCATATTGAATGGCTGAAATAGCAGCTGCAGTAGCAGCAGCAAGGTCATAATCAAAATTAATAATGATGCTCATATATTAATTTCTTTTCTTGGAGTCAAAGTTGTTAGTTGCAGCAAAACACTGGCATGATCACATGCATTATTTACATACGTGCGCAGTTAGTTATCATGTGTATATGCTTGTGCAGTCATTTGCTTGACATACAGCAGTGTATTGACTATATGAGTATCGAGTTGGGAAACTAATCACTCCTGGTATATATGCATGCACCTATTAGTTGTATAAAATACTGTAAAACTACATTACAGCAGATCACAACATTCTTAATGACCTCCAAACAAAAACGGTTCCCGAGATGCACAAGAAAAAAAAACATGTAAAGAAATAAGCAAATAAATTACAAACTCTGTCCTGAACAGCCCACTATCTAGACTGGTAACACGGAAAACTGAATTTGGTGATCATTATTGAATGTCACAGTGAGAACAAAATAAATAAATAAATAAAAACCACACACACAAAAAAAAAAAAAAAAAAAAACCAAAAAACCAAAAAAAAAACCAAAAAAAAAAAAAAAAAAAAAACCACCAAAAAACCAAACCAAAACACTCAAACATCGTTGCCTTCTTCCATTTTTTAAGAAACTGATTGAGCTATACACAGGACATTTAAGATGAAAGAAAAGAGTATAGTAAGTGAACATGTCTTTCAAAAAGACAATATAGTATTTTATAGAAGCGTATATTCATCCATTATTATTCCTTCAAAAAGAGGTGTAATAAAAAGTATAGAAAGAAGAGAACATTCCAAGAGTAGAAACTAACAAATTGGGAGTCTAGACCAAGGTTTAGGACAAAAATTCAACAGAAAGATACAACTTCCTAATAATACATGCTAATATACACACTATAAGAATGTGTGATCTTAGAAAGAGCAAAGGTGATAAAGGAAAAAAAAAAGTACTACTCATTCAGTGAAGAACTTTACTGCAATGCATTCAGGATTGTAAGAAAGCCCAGTACTCCTACATATGAAATGCATCCCCCTTCTCCAAATATACTTCAATCCTTATTCTAAGGTATAATTATGTTTAATTACCAGACTTTTGAAGTTCTGCTGCTTATTTCTAACTTACGAATTCTACATACACCCCCAAATGAGATTTTGAGAGGCAGCATTTCTAGCATGCTTGAGCAAACGATAGGTACATCCATCAATATTTGTTCACATAAACACAGACCTTGCTCAAAGTTTTTGTAGCTTTTGCCAAGATTCCTCTAGTAATATGTAACCCTGGTAAAACTACATATGTGATCTAAATCATAGTTATTTCAGGTACTATTTCAGATTTCTTAAAGAGAAAAAAGTACTCTTAGTCACCTGCTCTTGCCACAAAAGATACTCCGTCAGCTAACTAATAAAATATACGTACCATACACTTTCAAAGTAGAGAAAAACATAAGCCAAGTACTGGCTAATCGTCAGGATGAAATGTGTATTCTTTGAATTGCTTAAAGATATAGCTTTAAAAAAAGATCATACCATGGAAATAAAGTCCCCAAACAAGCTCGTTACAGATTTATCAGCTTCCCAGGTTTTCTAATGCACTTAAGACCTGTACTGAGTAGCATCAATGGAAATTGGAATGGAGGAAGACTATTTCACATACAGATGCTCAGTAACTTGCAGGAATTCAGTCTCAGCCTTATGGAAACATTCTTTTAGTATCACGTAATCCTACATATTCACATTGTGTATCAGACTTGTTTCACTAAGATTATATACAGATTTTCCATTTACCTTTACAGCAAAGGGATCAGAATCAGAAATATTTTTCTTTTGAAATAAAATTTTTATCAATCTGATGATCGCACCTCCCCACTACCACCAGATCTTATCAGAAGCATAAACTGGGCAAAAGTTCAGATGTATATTTCAGATTTAGTCAACACCAGCTGAATAAGGGCAAAGATTAATCATCCTTCCTATAACTGTTCCATAGAGTACGTATTTCACACACAGTTTGAAAGCTGCAGGAAATTCAAGAAAGTACAACAAGGCCTAGAACCGAAGAAGTTATATTTTTTGGTTGCTGCTTTCATCATTTCGAAGAATTTCCTATAAAACAAAATAAGCTTGCCTAAAATTGCTGAAAACAAAATAATTTTCTTGGAAAAAACACTTGCAAAAAAGAAATCAAGCACTCCAGACAGTCTAGAGTTTACATTCATCTGCCAAAACATTATACAAAGCACAACACTTTCTAACCTGAAACAATGCTTTAACGAATTACTGCAATCTTTACTTACACCAGTGATTTGATAATGAAACAGCATAGAAGTATTCTTCATAAATCCGTCCACGCTTTGTCAATGAAGACAAGAAACAGGAAAAAAGCTACCACTAGACACACAGCACTTCCAAAAGAAGCACCGATCTAGTCCTCTCAGAATTTGGAGGTGACTTTGGAATTAAAATACTATGGAAGCATTTAATCTTCTTTCCATCAAATAAATTACTTTATAGTGAAACAGAAATACTTTGCTTAGTTTTTTGCTGATATCCATGCTGTTACAAGTTTTTAAAAACATCCAATTTCTGACCAAAATAAGTATCATGAGTTTCCCAGTATGAACTTAGATTAATCAATGTACAGAGTAGCATCAGCTGCTTCTGTAGGGGGATACACAGAACAAAAACAGAGAGTAAGGTAAAAGGTCCACATAAGTCCTTTAGCAACACACATTCACTATTTGGAACTCTTACACTTTACAGTTTTTACACGAAGAGATTATTTAAGCAACCCCTTAAGAAGCGCTTCAGGCATTATAACTATTTAAGCAAAAATTTCATATTGTTCCAGTCACCAACTAGTAAAAATACTGCCCAAAACAAGACAGAGTGCCCATGTTCTGTATCTGAATTGGGTTTTTGAGAGGGCGGGAGCAAGACAAGTCAGGAACTAAAGGACAGAGCTTTTTCCAGGTTTGTCTTACCAGTCCCCTTAGTACTACTGGTGGTCAAGTGGTGTTGCCTTGTCATGTTACAGATCCTACATAAAGTTTAAAGTCCTTTGATTATGAGACGGGAAAGGGTTATTCGTATTTCAAGAGAAATTACTGTACACTTGTCTCACCAACATTCATCTTTAGCAATCCGGCCGGCTGTCAGCACTCTCTCCTCTTCTTCCTCTTATCATGGCCCAGGTCCTGCGCAGCTAGGGCTTGTTTACTTATCCCATGGTTTGCCTCCAGCACGAGCTATGAGATCTCCAGGGCTCGTTCCGGGTGCTGCGTCCGCAGGCTCTTCGGCATCCACATAAGACCTGCAGACCAGTTCTTACACAGACCTTAGTATCAACCAAAACTAGTTTTTTTTTTTTTACAAAAGGCAATGTTTAAGTTTTAATTTTCTCTTCCTTCTCCACATCTGAAGGTTAATGTAAGTGAGAACACAGACAATATTGACAATGAGTTTGGACAAGCAACAGTTTTGCTTCGCCTACAGAACTTAGAAAATTACTAAAGGCATGCAAAGTAGGAACCAACATTAGCCTAGACCTAAATCCAAGTTTATCAGCAATTCAAAGAGATACATAAATTCATTGCACCGTAAGCTGAAATTCAAGGATCAGTAGGTGATACATACAATTTATTGCTTTCTATACTAGTAGGTTTGCACATTGGAAATGGACATGAACAAAAAAAACCCCAGGTAGGATTAAAATACTTATTCTCCATATCTTTTTAGAAAAAGAGCTTTTTCACACCCACGGCTCATTTGAGGCATCGGCAATAGTAATAAGCAGGTTGTCTCTATTCACTGCTTTAAAACGCCCACAAGTTTTTCTCTCCTTGATTTCTCCCTCAAAAAAAAGTCTACATTTTATCATACATCATGACCTGATGCGATTCCATTGGGTGATGACACCCCTGTTAAACTTACTTTATATTCTCTCCAAGAGTGAGCTCAAAGCAAGGCACACTGAAGTTGATTCATAGATGTGCTGATGTGGAACATATTATTCATAGACCTGAGTATTCAAGGGAAGGGGAAGGGGTCACCAGCTCCACAAAAGTATGCTGAGCAGAACACTTGATTGCTTTTCTGTGAATAATAATAATAAAAAAAAAGCTATCTTTAAGCAACTAGATGGTTTTCACAGAGATACTTAAATCTGCTTGCAACAGACTACCCAAACAAAAAACTGCAGAATGCTAATGACCACAGTGTAAAACAGCAAGTGTCACCCAAAGAACTGTATTGGATTTAACACAAAACTCAAAGAGATAACTATCTTTCAAGCCATTATTCAAGTATTAGAAAATTCTTAATTTTCATTTTCCGCATTCTTGTGTTACTTTTGACAGAAAGCACCAAATACATTTGTGTTCTGTAACAGACATAAAAGCTTTTAGCAACAAAAATTACAAATCATTACAAAATAGTGTCATAGTTTTATAATAGATTTCTAGAGAAGTCTGACTATTACCTCTATGCTCTTGAAGGACATTCAAATTTCACACATATTCTGTTAACAAGCAGAATGTGCTCTTTTAATTCAGTTTTGAAAAAAGGAAGTTTCAGCCTCTTCACAGTAGGGACAAGGACAGCAAACATACGGACAACTGCTGAGATTAGTTTAATCCAAAAAGTCAGGGCATAATTTCCATATAAGGTCAATAAGAAAATATAAAAGTTAAATGGAATTTTTGCCAGCTTTGAAAATGAATGCTAGAAGTTACATTGTTTTTTTCCTGGCTGAATGGTCTTCATCAGACTAGTGTCTTCATGACAACAGTTGAAAAGAATAGTTTACAAGTCACTTAAAAATTAGCAGAGATCTGTACAACTTTGTAACTGAAGAGCATTCAGTTTTAATGTTAGAAATCTGTGTCAACAAGTAGTTTTGAGTTGTATCTAGTCTCATTTGTGTATGCTTACAATGAGATCAGGTTTTCATAGCATTAACACATATAATGACCAAACAAAAACCAGGTAGCACGAAGAATGGCTGTTAGAGGAACAGCACAATTCAGTCTTATAGCCCACACTAGGACAAATGCAAACAAGGCAGCCAAACTCACACCGGCTGGCTGGTTAGCACGATACGTAGAAATAGACAGGTATTCTGAGTGTTTGTTCTCACTCAAAACCAGTTATTGTGCTCTGGCCCACACATAGTTAGAAGAGAGCAGATATAAGGCTTTATGGCAAAGTTTGGAGCTTTGCTTAAATGTGCACAGTTGATGAAAAATTATTTAAAGTAGTGAAGACAGAACCAGAAAGTAACAATAAACCTATTTTGTTCATGGATGTCTTTCGAAACAGTTTAAGATTTTTTTCTAGATTTCTAGCATATGAAATATAAAGTGTGCTCAGCGAGTCTCTAACCCAGTAATTCCTGTCAGTAAAAGCACCACCCTACAGGGTGCTATTGTTGAGAACAGCTACGAAGCTTCTGTAAAATATGCTTTTAACAGCATACTATAAAGAACTAACAATAAATAAGTTTTAATGTACTGGACACGGCCGAGGAAGTTTATTTTTTAATCTGAATATTAATACTGTAGCGAAATGCTTATGTGTTTATTAACCATATAATGAATGAGTGTAATGGATACATATAATTTCATACATTTAATCAGACAAAGTTCTATTTAGTCATAGCTTTCCAGTTGTTATTTTGGTGATTAAATACCTGACGTATTAATAAATAATGCAGTATTTAAAATAGTAAACATCATTCTTACATTCGGGAAGTGGAAACCAATGTGTTTTTCATACTTTTGTAACAGCACAATGAGTACTCAGGAAAGTAATTCCTTATTTTGTATTCTAATTTATATCACATGTAGCATGAGAAAGCAAATACCGAGTTGTAGCATCAATAATCACTCTGCCAGCCCATAGCTCCATGAGACAACATCTGAGCACCTTGTGCATAACAGAAGGAAAAAGCTGAGCTGGTTCTTTCTGGGGCATGAGAGGATTACCCATTATGGCTCAACAAGCTAGTTTACCTGAGACTGCCAAATTAATTCCACTCTGCAGTCAGTCAAAAAAGTGACATTACTACCAATTTCAGCAAAATAAGAGATTGGTGTATCACAATCCCTTCCCAAATCTTCAGGGAACTTGCTTTCCCCTCCTAAAAGGGAGTCTCCAGCAGTCACACCTACTCTACTAATTCCTGCAGGACTTGTTTCATTCAATTTTGACTAGTGGAACGAGCAGAATCTGTAGGCAGTCTTACTATCCGTTAGGAAATCAAATCTTCAACCTACTTTCTGTTGAGTAGAAATCCTAACCTATGATTAACTGACAAGATAAAGATCTTTTCTGATTCAAAATTATGTTAAATTGATATTTCGTATTGGGATTCAGCAGAAAGGAAAGTTTATTAACAGAATCATCATGAGCTACAGACAGATGCATGGCCATCTGGATAGTATTTTATCAGTATTCAGTTATAAGAGAGGCCAGTAAAGCCGATTTCTTAACTTAGAATTATTAATGTTAACATAAAATTTAAAAAGAATCTTCCAAAGACTCATAAATGCTTATGTCAGTGTTTAATTTTAAAGCTTGTATCTTGAGTTCCCCTCTAAAGAAGTCTGGGACTAGCGTCAGTAGTGACATTGTACTCAAAATCCCTAGCTCAATCTTATGAATGCCTTTTAATAATCAAGTTCAAGTCAAAGAAAATACTTGTCTTTATTTTTTCATGCAGTCACTAACACTTAAGGAAGTGTGATAATTTGGAATGATGTATAGATCTCTTTAAAGGCAAATAATATAGAAACAAACCAAACGTTAATCAGTATTATTTTAGGAAACATACTTCTAAGCACACCAGGAAGCAAGCTTCTGTAGAAAAAGCAAGAGCAGGAAGAGTGCCACATCAGACATCTCTGACACAATCTTTCCCCATGCATCACAGAATGTCTCATTGTTTGAGCTCAGTGATAACACCCCTGTCTCATATCTGCCACTGCCTGGAGCTACATACTTCATGTTAGGTATACGTGTAAGAAATTGCTCAGGTCACACCAGTCGGTTCCTAGAATCTAACACACATATTTTGTTGAAGGGTCTTCATAGCATTCTTGTAACCGTTTCTGGATGCTATCTGTGACAGAACTCAGAAGTTTTACTTTTATGAATCATAATTTAATTTTTTCCTCTCCCTCCAAACCAAAGAACAGATTTAAGTGTCCTGTGAGATCAAACCTGTCACTCTCAGGAGAAAAAGGAAGTGAGGACTTCTCGGACATTTTTTGTCTTTTTTTGGGTTTTTTTTTTTGTTTGTTTGTTTTTTTTTTTTTTTTTGAGGCAGAGAAGGGGCAGGGAGAAGATACGATTGGAATAGATAGATATGATTGGAATAGATACTTCTTTTTCTGTAATTCAGCCACACATTGTTCCTCAGAATATCAGTCAAGAATTAAACATCATAAAGAGTTCTATTCCTGTGGAAACTAAATACACAATTGCCATTTTCTATATCAACATGAGAATACTTACGGTTGGCTTAACTATGTAGAAAGACAGAAAGTACCACTCTAGTGCTTAGAGCTTGGCAAATTAGCCAAGTCTGAGCCTTGGGGCGGGATGGTGGGGGCAAACAAAGCAACATGTTCCATAGAGTTTGCTTTACCATGCTAAAAGACGTGAATTCTTGAGATACCCAAGACTTCTGGCCAGCACAAGTACCACCATATCCTTGAAACAATGACATGGCATTTACCACCATACCTCATTAGACAGGTAGATAACTAAGAGCACTGAGGATAGCGAGTTAAGTTAGAAATGACCTACCAATAAAGTTAAAGCTTTGCAGAAACACAACATTTGCCCAGTATAGGACAGATGTTTCAGCTCAAGACCAGAATAGCAAGTATTTATGAAGACAAATATAGACGCTTCCATAACAGCACTGATCTAGGGTGAGGGAAACTCACTTTGAGCTTCTGGCTTTTTTTAAAGGCAAATGCCATAAACTCACTGGAAGTTTGGTTTTGGTTTTTTTGGTTTGGTTTTTTTTTTTTTTTTTAATTATTCAAAAGGGTAAATAAAGCTTTCAGAAACATTCTTGTGGTGGAGGAAGGGTGAACAAACCGAACCTTTTTAAATTGTCCGGAAAAAGCACTACTCATCTACTGCTATTCCCAAAACCATAAGCCCCGCAATATGGCTAAAGAGGAGTTAAGATAGAAACTTTGAACTTTAGACTGATTATTCATCAAAATATCTCAGAGAAGAATAAGATATCTCAAAAGTAACTAAGATAGCTGAAGAGAATTGCCAATTAGAGAGTTGAGGGAGAAGTCACAGGGCGGGGGGAAGGGAAGAAAAATTGTGAATAGGAATCCACTCTCTCTACAATCTCCTGTTTCTTTGGGATAAATGTGACAGTGCTTTGGTGACTAATTGTTTTCTGAATTTTCCTGAAGAAAAAAAAAAAGCTAGGCAGATTTTAGAATTACATCTGTGCTATCAAGTTTCTAACTAACCACGACAGGTAAAGCTCATTTTAAAAATCAGAAACGAGATCTACAAGTTTCGGATGCAACTCTGTTGTATTGATGGTATCACATACTGGCTGCAGTAGCAAGGCCACAGCTTTTGCTGCATTTCTCTTGCCTTTGTCCCCTTTTGACATCAAAGGTTACTGTTCACAACCTATTTCCTACAGTAGTCTTAACCACAGCTCACAACCCCATGTGTTATAAACCATCACATTCCAACACTCCAGTCTTAATACAATTATACATCATTCTAATGGGACAGACCAATCAATGTATGCTTTTATTATGCATGCAGATATTGCTCTTAAAAGAAAAGTACGTAAAAATAAACAAGAACATGCAAAAAAAAAAATCAATAAATACAGTGACATCTTCAAATATCAGTTGTCTTGCATTTCCAAGTAGATAAATACTGTAGCTTCACCCTACACTTCTCTTAACTCTTAGGGCAACTTTTTTCATCCCCCCCCGTTGGTTCTTAACACATCCTTACTCTACCAAACAGTTCATGAAAAAGGCAGTAACAGGAAACATTAAACAATAACATCAGGAAAGATTCCTCTAAAATACAGAGAGGCTATTAATTAAAGAATTAGCTTCAGAATTGTGTTGTTTTATTCCTACTATTAGAATGCGGGAAGTCAAGGCCCAGCTAGAATTCAGACACCAAGATTCAAATTAATTTAGTCATGACTTCCTGTGTTATACTTCCCCCATTGCAAAGTTTTGCTTATAAAGAATATCCTCCATCCACAAAGACTAAAAATAATTTTTGTTCAGCTGCAGCCTATTCGCAGGAGATATTACACTTCCTCAATTTTTCTTTATTTTCTGTTCTATAAGTATCTATTACAGGTCACAGGCCAATTGTTCTTTGTATATGAAAAGAAAAAGTGTGGTCTGCACACATTCAATGCTTGTAAAAACAAAAAGTTCAAACACAAAGTGATGGAGCGGTCTTATATATAGAAAAAGAAATTACTCCACAGCTAAAACACATGTTTATGGAGAAGAGAAGGTCTTCTTGTGTGCGAGCATATCTAGGTTCTAAACAGAATACCATAATTAGATTAAAAATACAGTAAGAATTGAGAATAAGAATAAAAGAGTACTTCGATTTTGAAACATGTCAGGAAACAAGCCATTGTGATCTGGTTTTCTTGGTTGGCCTCTTGTTGGTTTTATTTTTATGATTCACTGTCTAAGAAACAGGCATGCTAAAAAAGTGGCTACAGAAATGTTTACCTGCTACTATTTTCTTCAAAATGGATAAGTGTCCCATAATCCTACATTTGGACACAGAATAATTTTTAGCACATCAAAGGGAAAAGCAAGCCACCAGATGCCACGTTACAGGTTTTCACAGCAGTAGTAAAGGCACTGCTGTCTGACTTTGGCAATGTCCTGTTACAGAATTCAAGCAACATGCTATTGCGAGAAGTGACAGCAACTGGATTACTAGGGACAGTTTCTCACCTATTTGCCACTGACAGGTACAAATTTGAGGGACTAGTAATACTCGTATGTGGCTCTGTCACTTCCCAGTTCCTAGAGCTTCTTGGAGACTTTGTCCCTCTCATCTATGGAAAGATGTTGATCAAGCTAAATATGAAGCCAGTAATTAGCGTGAAGGGGAATCAGACAAGAAAATTAGACCAAGAAAAGCTCATTGGTCAGAGTCATAAAGCATTAAACATTTTTTTTTTTTTAAAGAAAGCTAATTCTTCACTGCAAAGTGACACTATCAATGCTAGCTCTGATCAAAAAGTAGATTAGACCAAGAGAAGCTGCTTCATCTACTGATCCCAGTACTTAAAAACACTTCTCTAAAAATATTCAAAGAGTTTAAATTTCACTGCACCCATTAACCTCATTACCAAACAAGGCTGATTATATTAGGCAATGCCTGTAATTACACAGGTTTCCCCCCAGTGGAAAAGAAAGCTTTCCTTTCCACATTTCCAGTTCCCCATAAAATGATAGCCTGATATATATTGAAATCAGATGGAAACATTATTAGTATTTGCAGGTTTGAAAAAAGTTCTGGAGCACAAAATCTGATCATTAGCAAGGAGCTGTCTGGAAGTGTGAGTGTGTATATGTATATATATATATATTACACACACATGTATATACATACATATATATGTATTTATATATCACTCTACCCAAGAAATATGAAACTCTACAGACTGCACTATTGACCTCTCTAAGACATAATTAAGTCACAAGATTCTCCGCACTTGCAGTGTTTGTCCCTACAAAACTATCTGACCTTATCCTGTAATAGATATAGAAGTCATGGAGGCTTTAAAAATGATAAAACACGTTGGACATCATCTATGAATGATTATTTAGAGGGACTGCTTCACTGCACTAGGCACCATAACAGAGTTTCTTGAAATAAATGACTTTGTATAGATTTTGAGATAATTTCTATAGACAAACCTCGATGCACTCTGCAAGGAGAATGGGAAGGAAAGAGGAAAATTAGTGAAAGATGGCCAATTTAAAATTACAGTTATTTGAACCAAAACTTTAAGAGACCATTAGATTGTAAAAACGGCAATAAAAGATCATTTAGACTCTGGAGTGGGGTCATTCTTTTGATCCAGGAATGTGCTACCTATGGAAGAGTAACAGAGTTACGAAACTGCACTTGCTTCTTATCCATGCATGTAGTTTGACAAAACATCTGCTTGTCCAGCTACGTCTCTTCTGTGTCTGTCTTTTATTCTAAAACAAACTACTCTTTGTAAACCTATTTCCATTGCAGTAGTCACTGCTCCTAGAAATACAGAGTTCTTCAATAACTTCAATACCTACTTGCAAGAATTTTGTTCCTGAGTAGAAACCCTGACATTAGGGACACCAGCTTTACCTGATGGATCACAGCCTGGAGGTCTAACAATTTCTTCTTTGCAAGTCAGAAGCGTCTGATTCACTAAGTTGTGTCAGGAAGTTTTATTTCTAAATAAATAACCTTAATTAGGACTTTAAGTCACTTTAATTGTCACCTAGCAGAAGTTACTACCTGTTACCTTTTCCCTTCCACTTTAAAATCTTGGTGCCTTTTTTCACAGAGCATTATGATACTTACAATAAAAAAGTATCTCAAAACCACCTTGGTATTTTTTCTCCCCTTGCCCAGAGTAATAAAACCACACAGCTGAAAAAGAATGGTTTCTGTGTAAATGTGGCTATATTGCAAGTCTTTCACCCAAAAGGAAAATTCAAAATAAGTTTACTGTTCTTCAAAAACAGATTACCTGTGCAATACTAGGATATGTAACACAAAACGTCTACATCAGTAATACATGACCATTTTTCTCCCCCTAACGATATTACAGTAGCTATAGCCCTATGCTATAAATCTCACATGAACAGAAATTGTCCTCTGTCAACTTTCAAACCTGCACAGATTACTAAATACTTCCAATACATCTGGAGAGTCTAAACAAGTTATTCTCAGTTATTAGTGTTGCTAAAGCCAGCTTCTCAAACCTCCTCAGCTTATCAAGAACAGGAAATTAACTTAAAAAGCTTAGGTGACAGAGGCTAGAAAGTGAAAATACGTTCTCAGTTTAAAATAGAATCCTCTTCGGCTAGGAAATAATGTTTTTTCCTGTTGGGTTTCCATGTCCTGCCAAAATACCTACCTGCCAAGACCCAGAACTCAGTGTTGTCACTACTCATTAGTTTAACTTGCTACTTTCGACTGAATTACAGTAAGAACAGAAGTGGTACTACCATTCTAATATACTCAGTTGACAAACAAATCTGTCCAGCCACTAAGAGAAATGAGTTTGCCTGTTGCAAAGATCAAATGCACGTAGTTTATTTTTTATAAGCTAGCTATTTTTTCTATGACTAAATATTGAAGAGAGTGGCAAAAGGAATAGATAAGCTTACCTTGAAGTAGTACTATTTTGTGACTAAAAGTTTAGCAAGCATCTTTGAGTACCCAAAAGTTTGGGGATTTTTTCTGAGCTTGGTTACCCTTGCTTATTTAAATTGGTTCCTCCCATCACTACTACAGTCCTTTTATCTCACTTATACCAGACCTATTTCAGTAGTGTAGTACTATTGATTTTAGTGTATTTCCACTCAGAATGTTAGGTATTTTAGTATTTTGTAGATCTGGGGTGTAAAATATCTAAATACCTAAACAGAAATTGTTCTGTGTGACAGAATAGGACGCTATGCATCATATTTCTTCCTTCTTCTACTTTGCTGTCTCTGAAGTACTGAAATGGGAACCCAGAGCAGGTGGTTTTTGACTGCACACAGACCATCATTCACACTACATTTTCTTTCCCCCTTTTTTCATCAAAACTATTCTTAAGAAAAGAGAGACATGCACACACACTCTCACATATGCAGCACATATAGAAAAAGCTTTCTCCGCCAAAATGTTATTCCCTTTGGCCAACAACTAATCAGTTGATTTAAATGGTTGCCACGGAGTTGAGTCAGTAGAAAGACAGGAGAAATTCTAACTACATGGGAATGTGCCAAGAAACCTTTGTAGCCACAAGTACCATCCTTTTGTCTTAAATGAGACATTTCCCTTATTTAGCCAAAAGACAAACCTGCAGGCTATGAAAAACACAGATATTAAGAATCAACAAGGGGCAGAGAGAAGTGAAGCAGTGATTCAGCCACATTTTATGTGACCATAAAAATAATAGTTCCCCAATACATTATCATTCAGCAATACCATTATTTCAATGGTTTTGGTATCAAAAAGCATGATTAACCATTCATAGAAATTCTGACTCTGCAGTTTATTGCAATTGGTCAGATAAGCTACAAAACACTTCTCAAATATTCAAATCAAATCAAACCAGGACACAAGCATTCCCAGCACTAAACACTTACAGACGATTTGCATTGCTATGTCACCTGCATACAGTTCTGAAAAATCCCCCCCTCAATGCTTGGGCAGTATAACTTGAAAATAATAGATTAGTAAACAAGACAACTAAAGGATAAATTTTTGCTGATGTTTAAAAATGAAGGGGTTTGTGCTGTTTTCCAAAAAGCCAGGATGACTAAAGCTAGAAAACTCACGGACTGAATCAGCACCCTCCATCTGATTTTGGGCAAAATCCCCATATCCAACACTAGTAACTCAGTTGACGGACAGACCAAGAAACCTACAAAACAACTAACCGATCCTCACATGACAATAGTTGTTCTGTATTTTATTGCACTCAGAACAGATGGTTTGTTACATCACTGAGAAATTCTGATATGTCTACTTTTTCAAAAAAAAATACTTTAAAATAATATAATTAAATACATAATTACATATTTTAAACAAAACCAAAACCCAGAAGAAATCAAACTACTTGGGATGGCTAAATATCACGCACTTTATGGGAGAAATGGAAATCAGTTCTTCTATTCGTTTGTAAGGAAAGAACTCCTACCATTCAGAGAGCAGCACAGCAGGTGAATTCCTACAGTTACACACACTTCTCTTGGAAAAGGGCTCAGAGTGCACGACCGAGCAGACCTGGCAAAACTTAAAGCCAACAGATTTGACTCTAAGTCATTTTCCTTAGTGTCATCACATGCAGGTGTTTTACTTGTTAGCCTTCTGTGAAAAAGGCTCTCATTAACAATTTTGTTGAGCTGCCATGCTGATGCTTACTTTTGTTACACCCTCTATTTATTCCACAGAGCTCTGCCTCCATAACCCTGAAGGCTTGGGACTGTACAAATGGAGCAGCAAGAACAGCTCTTCATTGACTCACTAAATTTTAGACCTTGTGATATTACTGTGGGGTTCCCCCCCCACACACACATTTCACAGAATTTACAGAGAGACATTAAAGAGAGACAACCCTACCTATGTGTTTAGCAATGGCAAAAGGCAGTAGGTGGGTCATCATTCTGATAAATACATAATTAATTAGATGCAGAAGTTAATGAGTTCAAGGTGCAGAGTATGTTAAAGCCACAACACTTCATATAAAGCATAAGGAAGTGAAAGAAAGCTTGCCAATGCTGAAATCAATGTATTTGTATGAAGTTTTATGCTACTTATCTTTTGCCTTTAATACCATGAAGTCAGACAGCAAATATGATTTTAATTTATTGGAACCGTTTCATCATTTAGATAAAATATTCAAATACTTACTTGCCGAGAAGCTTAAAATTATCAAAGCCTGGAGGACATTTACAAAAGATTTATAATTATCATTTTAGTTATGAAAAATTGTTTTAGAGAAAGCCAAGGCCTGTTTTAAAGAATTTGCAAACAGCTAAATTCAAAGCAGCAACTCAGCTTGACTATCCTAAACACAGGGTGCCATGATCTACCTGACAGTTCCTTCCTCCTCCTCCACTTCCCCAGCCCCACTTTTTATTTTTTTTTTACCTTAAATGAAGGAAACTTAAATAGAGATATGCATGATGAGAGCAATGATTTAGTCTGAACATAGAAGAATCATGAGCACATCCCTAGTTTTCGCATTAGGCAAAAGCCAGTGATACTACTTTAGTCACTTTTAAACAGTTTTGTACTAAACTGGTATATATTTCAGTCACACTGAAACACATAGCTTCAATGCTTATTTGGGTTTTTTTCATGTTATACACACAGGATTAAGAAATGCGAAAGCTCTGCAGTTTAAAAACATGCGTTTAGTTCAAAGAAAAAAGAATTTCATATCATGACAGAAGTTCTACGCACAACCATGAGTCTCTGAAACATCAATCATCAGAAAATCTACTACTAGTTTTATTATAAAGTCAGTCATTTCAGTGAAAGTCACTGATTTAGTGTCTAATTTTAGAGGCCCCTCCAGTTAATCATTGGATAAATCACATCCCTGTATGATGACTTCAGTAGATGTTTGATAACACTGCAGAGAATGCTGTAAGTTACCAGACAGAGCAAACTTTTACACTTTGCTTAAAATTTAAGACATTTAAGTCACCTGTTTATACTGGAACTTTCTTATACAGTCAAAGAGAGGGACTCTGCTTTATAGCACTGGTCAACGTCAACATGCCTTAACATCCAAATTGTATTTCCACGATCTTAAGTTTTAAATGTCATAGTTCCAATATAGTTAGCTGTCAGAAAGCAGCTACCGGGACGGTCCTCTTCGTTTTGATAAGAGCTGATGTAATTGCCAGAATATTCCATAGATAAAAGCCTTTAAGGTAAGGTTTTCAGCCCATCTCCATGTATGCACTATTCCGTACACAGCTTTCATAGAAAAGCAAGACCTTTCCTTTTACTTAACCAGCGCTTGGGGCTGAGAACAATTCAGTCGTCTTGAGCCTAGACTCGGTCTTGCTGGTTTGAAGCTGTATTGGACATATTGAGAGCAACTGATTTTTCGTTTGTGTTGTGCCACATTTTTCAAATACTCGTTGAAATAGGTCATATCATATTCCATTAACAAATAGAAAATTGGTACAACTATTGACCTATTTTGTCCTTCAGTCACTATCTTACACGTATCAGTCATAGAATGGTATGGATTGGAAGGGACCTTAAAGATCATCTAGTTCTAACCAGACATATGGAAGTAACGGAAAAGAAAAAAATGCACACAAAACCCATTTGTAGTTCTCTTGTTTTGAATAAAAAGCAACATACATAATTGCAACTATTATTTAAATATTTATTACCACCTGCACACACCATTTATTGCAGCCCACCTACAATAAATTAGGCAACAATGCCAAAGTAGTTGTGATTTAAGCTGTTCTTAGTCAGAATGGCTTTCCAGTGAATACTTTCTGAAACTACTCAAAGAAAGGGGGACTGTTTTAAAAATTTGGGTTTCATTGTCATCACATGCAGTGTGAAAGGAAACTCTATTACCTTCCTTTTAAGTAGGTGCCTGAAGTGTGTCTGTGTCTCTGAGTACTACTTACACCAGCTACAAGCTAATTAAAAACCCAGTAAAAATAATCTATACAAAAACCTTTCCAGGGGGCGGGTGTAAGTTCCCCTTTCCTCTTTAAAGTAAAACTACTTCAGTCTCATCTTTAGCCATGCTTTCCATCTTTGTAGAAATATATTAGTCAGAATGGCAATTGGTTAGCCACAGGTGTAAACCTTCAGTAATCAAGTAGTTTCATGGCTTAGATAGCACATATCTCCTCAGGTGTGCAAAAAACCAAACTCCCTCCCTCCTCTACCCAGCTCACTGAGAACTGGTCACTCCCCATAGTGTTTTTAGAAGATAGGAACATAGGAGAGGGTTCATTTGTTGGTCCCTGAAGCAGCACGCTACCAAGATGTTGACTGTAAGGATTCATCCAGCAGTAACACATTCACAACTGTGCTAAATGCTGTACTACTAAATATCATGTACTGCAAGTTTAGCAACTACTCTTCGCTGCTTCTATCTAATGATGTGGGGTTTTCTTTGATTTTATTCCAGTTTTTTTATTGTAGTGTCATGCTATGATGAGTGCATGTTTCCCTATATAAAATGCGAAACCACTGACAAATCCAGATGTCAGGTTATACTTGATGTATCAGAGTAAATATTGGTTTCCATGGCACCGGTACCTGCTGGGAGCTCTCTCTTGTTTTAAATACTCCAGGGATTTTATACGTCACCTTCAGCGTCAAGAGAAGATTGCTACTAATGCAGTGATAACCAAGGGCAATCAAAGTATTAAAATAAACCATGATCTCAGTTTATTTTTAATTGAAATCATTTTGAAAGTCACTGTTTAAGTAATCTCTCCGTTTTAATTAAACTAACATTCAAAAAGTCCTATTAAGGGATGGAGAAAAAGATACAAGTCCCTCCTGAGAAGACTGAAAAGATTATTTTTCTTTTAAATGCATGTTAAGTGACATTAACATAGAGCAGTGCGTACTTTCAGAATTCTTCTGGGAATATTGACATCCCTCCAGCTGTAAATAATGTCACAATTTTCACCTTGAATCGAATGCTAAAAGTTAGTAAGCCTGCACACGTTAAGGAGTGAGAAAAGAGGTTCACAAACTCAGCATTAATTCACCAATTTGTTTCTACATATATTCATCAGATACAATTTAGACTGTACCTCTCTACAGACAGCTTTCCACTGCAGAAAAAAATACTTGTCTGCTATAGTTATTACAGTAAACTACGCACCTGAGCTTATACCCTTTGTGTTTGCCATTCATAAGAGTTTTTCTTTCTTACTTCCCCAACCCTTCTCTGCTTCAGTTAATTTTTTCATGTTTTGTCAGTAGTATGAAAATACAGATTTCCAGTTAATTAGACACAATCAATGATGCCATATTGAATTGTACAAGAAACAGATTTACCTTGAATCCAGGTAGTACTGTGAAAAGCACGGTGTTCCAATTCTTCACTTGAATTTTTGTCATAAATGCAGTACACTGTAAAGATGAAAGATGAGCACAAAATTAATATTTTATGTGGGATTAAAGGAAATTACACAGTTACATCTCTATATGAATACCATAAAGATACATCAAAAGCTACCAAATTCACGTAAGACATAAATCTAATTCCTAGTGGAAGAAAAACTCTCCCTCAAGAAAGTAACTCAATTATCTTGTGTCATTCGGTGATCCCTGACACAATACATCAGTTAGAAAGCTTCAAATTAGGCAGAGCAACAGACAAAAATAATTTTAAAAAAAGCAGGCTGCAAAAAACATAACATTCCAATTCTTTTAAGTGGAGGAATAGAGGAATATTTTCCCCTATTTACCCTGTTCAGTACATTATATTTATGTATTCTATTACAAAGCAGTAGTCTTACCTCAGAAACACATCTATATTACCAAAATCAGCCATAAGGACCATTCTGAACATTCAGCCAGCTTTTAAGTTCCGGACATTTCAATGCTAACCCTTAGATTTTTGAGGAGCTCAAATTCAGATACTGGAGTACATCATTAATCCTCAGCAATTCAAGAAACATTTATTTCGTAAAAATATTTGTCTGATAAGCATATACATGTGACCAAAATGCATATACACATGACCAAAAGGCAACACAGTACCAGTTTCCACTTAGGCCTCCCAGTTAGCGAGCTAGCACCATAAAATTAAGTGTGGAGACTTATCTCTGAGGGAGAGCAGCATCAGCTCCTTAGCTAAAGGAAAGGATCTTTCTGTAAGGTTCTGTTTTCTCCCTTTCTCTATATCTTTTGAAAACCTCTGCTTTTACTAAAACTTCATCTTCCAAGGCTTGAAAAAGCCTCAAGTATAAAATAATAATAAAGCAACTCTGAAAAGCCCATAGAAGCACTCATTCTTCCTGTAGAGCACTGGGTTACTGGAACCCTTCATCTACCCACAAAACTAATTCAAAGCTTTAAAATACTTATGTTCATTGCTTTATTGGTATTAGGTAACAGCCACATGTCCTCACACATGCGACATTTCAGATAAGTACATCTCAGAATACTCCTTTGAAATGAAATAGTTTTGTGCTCGAGTTCCACTTCATATGACATTTATAAGCTAGAAAAGCATAGATATATAGATACATATACACACATACGAACATGTCAGCACAGAACATGAAAAGTAAACTATCAAAGCAAAAAAAAACCGCAAATCCCAGCTCAGTAGATAAACATTTTTTGTACCTTCACCTCAGTTTTTTCAATGCTGTACCAACATAAAAGCTTTTTTCCCATTATTTATTCTTCAGAATTCAACTTCATTCATTAATTTTATTGCTATTAACTCTCTTGAGCCATCAGACTCACCTTACGGGAAGCTTTCCAGTAAACTTAGAATTCCTTTTTTCTTATTGTTGACCAGCAGCTCAACAGATAAGCACAAGAACCTTCTTTCTCACCAATATATCTCCTACAAAAGCTTTTGAGGGTCTATTTAAATTAGCTGCCTGATCTGCTAACTATTCCTTTCAGGTGGCCCAACTCAAAGCACCTGTGCTAGATACACTGAGGGGAGGGTGGAAACAACAGATTGGCTTTCGGGATATTTCCTACCTCGGGCCCCACATTATAATACAGTCTTTTGGATTCTAAATTTTTCCATGAAATGTTTTCTTCTATTGACAAAAACAACCCAGTTAATACTCTACAGACAAAATGAGCAGGGCAGCTGCTGGTCATTTTTGGTTTTGTCCCCCAGACTTCATTCCTTCCATGCCAGCAGGTTTACAGCATCTAATCCCTCATTTCACCTCTCACTCACCTCCCTGGGGGTTGTATGTATTCACAGTCCTTTCTAATATTGTATCAAGAGCATCTGTGTCTACCTTCACCTCCACTCCCTTTCTGTTCCAGTGTGGTCCCTTTCCTCTCAAGAGAGATTTGACATACTTTATTTATATTTCTTGCTCTAATTCAATTTTTCCTACATTTTTCTCCATCAAGTTTCCTTTTTTTCTGTTTTGAGATAATAGGTAACAACAGCTTAAGCTCTATATGGAAAATGGGCAGAGAGAAGTTTCGGGTGGCTGCTCTACAGGCAGAAATTGAGGTTGAATAGGCAGTAACCGAATGGTATTCTACAAAAAGAGACCACGTAGACCATTTTTTTGAAGTCCCAGAAGTTCAACAATTTAGCCAGAATAGCTGTAAGTGAACTAGTAGTGAAGTAAGAAAACTGGAATCGTTGCACAAACAGATAGCTAGAATAAATCTTATTGACAAATAATGCATCACATCAGACAAATGTTGAAGCGTATCCCATAATACGGCAACTAGGAATGATGCTCTGCTCCTACACTGATGGCAGGTACCCTTTTGGGCACCCCGGCTCTGCCCACCGAGGTCCCTTCCCCACATGGAGTAGCCCTGCTCCCCCTCTGCCCTTCCACTGGAGCAGGCTGATGAAGAATCAGCAGCATCTGAGGTAAAACTAATCTCTTAGAGGGCTCAGGTATTCCAGCAGACTATGCAGACTTCAATTCTGCATGTATAGTAAGGCTACACTTACTTCTGAAATGTTAACAAATGTTTCTGGTGTTGGAAGAAGGCATATAAATGCATAATTATCTTGAAGTAGTGTTAAAACATAGCCTACATGATGATATTTTTTCTTCTCAAAAGAACATACTTGAAAAAATGGCTTTTTTTTTTTTTTAATGTTTACTTCTGTAAAGAAATCTTTCAGTGAGAAGGGCTTATTTTTGCAAATAACCACCCAGTTACTTTTACTTTTAGAGGCTATCCTACCTGAATTTCTCCTTAGAAAAAACCCAAACATTTATTTTTTCTTTTTAAGCTCTTTCTAAAATAAAAAGCATTACAGTATTCATATAAAAAGGTAAAACAAAAGCTTTTTACTTATTTTAATTAAAAATTCTATAATAATTGGAACACTACTGGAATACACTAGTTGTTTTCTGGATGATACTAAAATTGTTTTCAACCATGTTATACAAGATTTGAAGACACATTCATTTTCATTTGCTTTATCTTTTGCCAACAACCTTCACTTCTTTAGACTTGTAATCATACCTATTAGTCCTGCCATATATTACCTAAAATATCTGTGTATTAACAAGTCAAGTACAGTTATCAAATTCTGATCTTTAATGTCAAGAGGGTGGACAGCTTTTAGGTGGTACCTGCAGCTGAAATTGCAGCCGACTTCTACGCTGTGGTACTGCTGGATTCCATACGACCTGCTTACTCTCATGCAAAAAACCCACAAACCCTCTCTTCAGTTTGCCAGACAACTCTTTTCCTTCTGATGGGAGCAACAGACAACACAACAGCTTAATTTTTCCCTATTTGGTCTTTGACTAAAAAAAAAAAAATCTAAAAATTTATTTTGACTTGACATGGAAGTAGCATCTTTCAGAATTTCTCACCTAAAAGGAAGGGGAGTTAAACACTTGATTTGCAGAACTTTAATTGAAAACGAGCAGCAGGGTTTAAAAATCTTCAAAAGGCAGCAGAGAGAAACGTGAAATAACACATTCCCAGAGGAGAGGACAGGACAGTTAACTTGCAAAAGGAGACCGAAGTTCATGTTTGTCCGCTTACTTGCTTCACAACAGAAATTGAGGTCTGCCACTTTTCTGCTGAGTGCTAATGGACTGTAAGGTATTCCACATGAGCTCTGTATTGCAATAAAGTGTTTTATTACTAAGTAAACGTAAAAAAGAGCCCAGGGTTTCATTTCTCATATAGGTGCCCTAAAAAAAATGGCTACAAAGTAATTTTCTCTGTCTCAAGGAATATTCATTTAAGTAAAACAGTTTCTGCAGGAGAGACAGAAAAACACACTAATATTCCCTATACCCAAATAAATTAGACCATATTACAAGTGCGTAAAAATTTTGGTTCTATTTTCTTTTCCAATAAAACAGAAGGGAGATTTGAAACTAACTCTCCCAAGCTCTAAGTATTGGAACTGTTAAAGAAAACAATTCTAAAGTCATCAGAGACCAGATATTTCCAAATAGACAGGGACCACAGAGTTTTCTCTACCTTGGCAACAGTATTCCCTGACTCTTTACAAGATTTGAGTCTCTAGCTGAGAGTATCTCTGGAAGTCATTGAACAACATACACAGTTTCTGTCTCTGCAATAAAATCTCTCTGACAGAAGCTACAGTGCTTATCCTCTGATGCCTCTTTCCACTGTCCTTGTCTTCTGATTTGTTCAAAATGCTTCCAGTTTTTTCTTTTTTTTTTTTTCCTAGGGGACACTGGTTGTTTTTTGATGACATGACCCCCAGTTGCCATATCAACTGAAGTAAAAAACAATGCCCTATTCAAGCATCCCAGTGTCACAAGCAGGAGCTATATTTACATGAACTTCCCTCACAAAACCCCAGTGAGCTGAAAGAAACACCATCACAACTGTCAAACAAGTAAAAAACACTATCAAGTAGATAACCTTCAGGATATTTATAAACTCATAGTTACTGTTTCTTTCATTGGGGCTTATGAAAACGTATGCAAAAGTATGTCCAAAAAGAATTCAAAACAACCAGTCTCAGTGGATCTAAAAGAATTTTATAGAAGTTACTATACAAGTTGAGTTAAATTTAGAGGCGTTCACTGGGCAAAATGAAGGGAAAAAAAATGTAACAAAGAATTCCTGCTTTGGAAAATATTTCCAGTGTACTTCAAAATGTCCCTGGAAAGAAATCACATCTAGCTTTGGTTTTCCTACTATACACAGTTATTTGAAAGATGCTTCTCTACAGCATAGTAGAAAAGTGACTTTGGTGTTAACTAATGTGGACTTCTCACAGTCAAGTTTGAATTAAAGACTTATATTTAACATCAGTAAGAAAGGGTATAGATTTGTAGGGGGAAAAGAAAGACTGAAAAGGAATTAATAAAAATTGTTCAGTTTGAAAAAAACATTACATAATTTAAATCCTATTTAATTAAATATAAAACTGTGTAAGAATTCAATATTGCAAGATCATAACTTCCTTGGCACCATCATTGAGAAGACTAAAACAAAATTCAGCTCCTGAGATACAGCATTTGCAGGGATTGACAACTAGGTTTTTTACTCAAAAGGAACTTTACAGAAACTACCAATATTTTTTCACAGATCTCCACCGACATTTTGGTCCCTTACTTTGAAGAAAAGTATAAACAAAAAAGTCTTGAACATAATGTTATATCTGTGAAAAGAGCGGGATTGACACAGGAGCCTTTTTAGCCGTAGGAAATGTATCCTCTGGCCATCAGCATCTTCCTGACATTTCTGCAAATCTCAACCTTACCTGTCAGGAAAACTCCGGGGGAAAAAGATAGTTCAGTCTCCACACACTTTGTCAGTTGCCCTTTTTCTTGAGAAAACAAGTGACTGTCAACCTGTGTCAACTGTAATGCTAGTTCTTGCAACCTGGGTACCTACCCTGTAGTTACAGGACTGAATGTTTCATGTAAGCATCCAGCAACCCTTTAACATTAATAGGCCCATAAGCAAGGTCCCATCTTTGCTTACTTGGCCCAGCAAAGAATGATAAACTCAGCTAAGTCCAAAATATTTAAGCAGCATAATACAATTAGGAAACAGTATCACTTTAGAAATTAAATTAAATATGGATTATGGAGAGTCACCACTGCCTATAGTACTCTGATTTGTTCAAGATACTTTAGGAAGAAATTGATTCATTTTTATTTTCTCTAATATGCAAACACATTTGGAAGGTATGTACTGCAACTTGATGACGAGCGAAGTCTGAATTGTAATACCTGTCCTTAGATATAATATGTGACACAGTTACAGGCAAAGTGTGTGATGGGAAGAGGCAGGAATGAGAAATTAACTGCACATGGTCTTGGATAAAAGCTACAGGGCTATACATTATTTTAGAAACAATAGAATGGTGAGCACCTCCACATGTATTGACTATTTTCAGAGGATGTAAAACTTGAATAAATGAGAAAAAAAACCAACCAACCTTTGAGAGAAAGTATAAAAAGAAAGGTTTTGAAGAAAGTCATGTAGGCTGGTGAAAATAACAAGCCACACTTTCAAGACATATAACAAATAAAAAACAATTACAAGCTAATTATGAATTATAAACACTTTTCCATTAAAGTTTATAGACATTCCATTCATTCACATTTGAGTGAGTTAAGGGGCTCTTCCCCCTCAAAATGCAGAGAGAATTCATCCAGCTAATAACTCAACAAGTAACTTGAGAATAGTTGCTAAAGGTATATGAATATTTTTCATACACATTTGTGGAAGAACATCTACTTTATTCACATAAAGCATATAAAAATTATGTGCTTGAATTAATCCTTGCCATCTCTGGTCTACTGCATTTGGAGACTCTCCATTATAAATGTAGAAGCCATATGGATATGGTTCTCAAATTTGCTGTTGATATAAGTGGGCACAAGTCCACTTGTATTTAATGAAATCGTGCCAAATTATTCCAACACTGATTCTGGCCCTTTGTATCTCAGTTGGAAGCAGCCCTAACTCATACAGCTCTATATGCCAATGGCAAGTCTCCAATTTTTCTTGCTTCAGAGATAAAAAAAACTGGTATATCTTCATTGTATATGGTCATTGATATTCTCTGGATCTAGTAGTGAATTGTCTATTAAATAAACTATATCTATTTTTCCATTTGTGAATTGACTGAAAATAAGCCGAGGAGATTGACAGATAAATTATTGATCCAAAAGGTAGCCGTGTGCAAGTTTTAAAGCAAAAAAAAAGAAGGTCAAGAGGTGTTTTAAGGGATTAAATTCTTCAGTGAAATGTTTAGTGGATTTTCTTAGAAGATAAGTATGCCTTGTAGAAAATTGCATAAACTGGCTTCTATGAGGAATATAAAAACATTATTATAGTTTTCTCACAATCTCCAAAGTTCTGAATTTAGGTCTAAATGTAAAGTGTTTAACCCACAAGTCAGTAGTTGCTGCTAGACTCCATTAATAAATAGTGGCAATAAGGGAAACAAGACTGCCCAACATTCTGAAACAAAACCAAAACCTAATATATCTTCTCTTATTTTCAGGATGTAAATAATGTCAACTACAAAGAGTTTGGTGCATGTTTGTGAATTGAGAAATATTGTTTCGATATTGAATCTCGGACACTGCACTCAATAACTGCAAAATAAATCTCACGTTTCTTTAAAAGGCTAAGTTAAAAGTCTCTCCTCTTAGAGTTTGACATACCCTAAAACTGTGAATAAATCTTATCTGAAAACATCACATTTTGCATGGATTCAATATGAAGCATAAGCTCCTTCCAGGAGCTTGTAAAGGTCCTGGAAACAAACTGATATTTATTCACAATGTTTGAGCCTTCAATCAAATTTTGCAGAAGCAATTGAGTTCCACATTGAAATAAAAAAAAACCCCAAAATTAAAAAAACAGGAAGCTTTGCAACCGAAGGCTTCACAGATGTCTGGAGATGTTTCAATGTTTCATACAGTACTTGCTAGCTTGTTGTGAGTTGTTTACATTATGGCTCTGGAGAATTTAGATTCTGACAACCTGATTAAAACTGGCGACAGACTCCAGTAGCCTAATTAAGTCTGGCACAAATGTCACTGCATAACATAAGTAAAACATATTTTGTCTAACAAGCTGAAAATAATTAAATGATAAAACAGGATCTTGTGAAGAAGCCATCTCATCTACACCCCTTTCCTGCTCTCTCCTTTTTCGCTCTTTTAGCTGTTCCATTCCTCCCCCCCCCGCCCCAGTTCACTTCTAATGAAACTTTTGCCATCTTATGTTGTAACCTGCTGGCTGAGGATACAATGCAAGATTTTGAGACCTCCATTCCACTTTACACTTCACTGCCTTCATCTTCTATTCTGTATTAACACAATTGTATATCATCCTCCGTATCAGATTCAAAGGGTAACAGAGCCTTGAATAACGATAACAGTGATGATGGAAGGGTGGTCAGAAACATCACAAGTTAGAAAACAAGGGAAAAAACCTCACTGGGTAAGATAGCTGATATTGAACAGTTATGCACTTAAATTCCCAAGGCAGGGGAAGAAGAGGGGAGAAAACTAGAATTCATGAAGTGATAGACCGGACCGGAGAAAAAAACACCGTAACAGAACAAACTGAGAATTCCTCCTTCAGCGAACGATGAGATCATTTTGCATTTTTGTATATTATTTTCACAAAAATAACTAGGGGACATTTTCTGAGCAATGAGATTTGAACATGGACTTCTCAGCACGGCAGTTAAATACATTGCCCAGAGCAGGTGTGGATGCTCCATCCCCAGAGTTGTTGAAAGCCAAGTTGGACAGGGCTTTGAGCAACCTGTTCTACTAAAAGATAGCCCAGCCCAAGGCAGCGGGGGTTGGACTAGATGATCTCTAAAGGTCCAACCCAAACCATTCTGTGATCATGGAAACATCATCCAGCCTCTGCAGCATATTTGTACAAATGATCTTGTATGACAGACTGTTTCTCTTCCAGTGAGATTTCAGGTTGGAGAAACTATTTGAGCATTTTTCCCACAAGAAGGATGTGAAGATTAAAAATCAAGGTAGGAGTGTCCTGATGTCAAAGGACCCTGACTATAATAAAGTTACCAAGTAAAAGGAGTCAGATAAGGTCTATCCAGATGATGAAAAATGATCTTAGAAAGTAAAGCAGAAATAATCACTTGAAAAAAATAATCCTTTCAGTATGGTTCTCAGCTATGGAGTCTTGTAGTCCTCTCCTGTATGATGAATTGGAAAGAAAAAATCCTAGAAACTGAATTTTCAAAGACTTCAGTATCATCAAATTAAGACAATAATTTTTTGCCCTCATGCAGAGGGCATGCCCATCATTAATACACTTGCGTTTGTAATGATCAATGACAGAGTGCTTTAAGCAATTTTGTAAAAGAAAAACACCTTAGCCTTTGAACTTTTTTATTAATGAGGACTATCAGCAGAACTTCCTGTTTCCCTTCTCCATAATTTCTGGCAATGTACGTTCTTACATTTGAATTTCACGGGTAACATGGAGACCAATTTGTTAATAAATGTTGTGAAGTTTATGCTGGGTGAAATAAAGCCTGGCTTTCTAAGTGAGCAACCTGTTAGTCTGGGAGTTTTTTGAGGGAAGAATCTAAACTTTTCTCCATTTCTAAAAAANTGCTATTCCTTTAATTAAGGTTTTCCTGCCTTTGAGACTAGGAAGATGATGGAGAAGCATAATTAAGAAGCCATGAAGACTTGTTAACTAATTTGAATATGGGGGTACCCTAGATAGCTAGCCATTTAAACTGAAGTTAGTAAATATCAAAGCTGTGTTTTTAATGATCTTAAGCATCCTTTCTATAAATTGCAACTAAGAAACTGTACCCGTTACGTGGCATGTACATAAGAAGTTCACTTCTTTTCACTAAAACCTAAGCACAGGTTTCTACAAAAGTTATAATTAGACACTAATATATTTTGACTCAAATTTTAACATACACAACTGGGTACCCGGTTTTCTTTCCCTAATGTAATAGACTGAATTAAACGTCTCATTTATTGTATCTTTAGTGCAAACCTGTCTTATTAATTTCTGCTTCGCTCTATAGCATGTTTTTTCTCACTGCTTTTTGTTATCTGTCTCTTTTTGCAGAATAAACTGATGTTTAAGCAATTGAAACTACATCTGGCAAAATTTAACTTAACATTGCAAAGCCAGACACTTCCAGGATCACAGGCGATATAGACACTAACATATTGTGAATGAAAAATTACATATTTGCTCTCATTTATGGTCCTAATGAGAATTCTGAGCTCAGAGAAGGATTTTGAAGGAGTCTGCAAGGAGTGGTATTAAAGAGATACAGTCAGTCTCCTTTTATATATTTTAGAAGGAAAATTCTAATATGATACAGAATAAAACCATAAAGGAAGAAGGAAAGTAGAAATGTTCTTTCCTTTTTAGAAGAATCTGAGAATCTTACAGGAGAACTGCATTATAATATTTCTAACAGCATATATGGACTTGGTTCATTTACTGCGCTAATTTCCTGTAGCTCTGTAAACCCAATGTCTTCCATTTAACTTCTGGTGAAAACTAACCAACTTCTAGCCTGTGTTATGTTTTAAATTCCTTCTCCTGTCTTTTCTGTTCTCATTTCTTTCACTCTGCAAAGAATATTTTTGCCTCACTTTCTATCTTGTTGTTCCCATTTTTCTCCTGTTAATCTTTGTTCTCAGCTGCAACTGACACAAACGAAGTCTCTCTTATACACAGTTACTCATTCGTACATTGATCAGGATATAAAAGTATCTTAAATTTTCTTGTTAGCTAAATCATGAATAGAGAGATGGCTAGACTGATCGATGTAGTGTAAACTGGGAAACGAAGTATAAAGGGGGTTTGATTCCACTGGCCTGGTTTGGAAGAAGAGGGCCAGTTTTCTGCAGATGCCAATTCCAGTAACTTTTCTAGAGAGAAGATCGAAAATCTGATGTTTCACTCAGTTTACTAATGCAGCTCATAGCATCATAAGATGAAACAGTAGACTGAGCCTTATGTCATGGCTATGAAAATGAGAAAAAGGGATAAAAACATTCTTCATAGGAAATACTGTTGCAGGATCATCAATAGTATTTTGACATTACAGGGAAATGCTGTTGAGCGTTCAGTAAAATTTCTTGCTATGACAAAAGCTTAATGCTGTTGCTGGAAAATATTTGTGTGCTGTGCCTTGAGAAAGTAGGTTGGGTCAGGCCAATAAACATGCACCTGGAAGACAACGGCATTGCAAAGGACAGATTGATGAGCTTCTCTGGCATACATCCTGTTCCTCATTGTTTTTCAGGTTTGTCCCTGACGTGGTCCCTGGAACCAGCAAGGGAGAATATATGGAAAAAATGCTGAAAAACTAATAAATATGAAATTAGAATGGAAGCATTTAAAATAGCAAATAGATACTCTACACTGATAAAATCATAGACTGTCAAAATAGAAAGGTGAAACAGTAGGAATATGAATCAAAGAACTAATTTGCCCAGGTTTTGTATGGCTGTTGTCCCAAAAAACTGCCAGCTGTTGGAAAATGGATTTGACCCTTTACTATGTATCATACCAACTACATAATAGTCAGCTTAAATCTGCTAATTTAAGGGTTATTTCTGCAACATCCACAGTGAGCTTGCTTTTAGCTGAGAGGGGGTGTAATATCTTAGTCTATTTTTATTTTATTTTATTTTTATGGTAATATTGAGGTTGTATAGGAACCTTCTGTATTGATCCTGACCAAGAGACCATTTCACGTCTAGGGGTCAGCGGTCCCCACAATGATCAGCCGAAGCAGGCGCAGGCCTGGGATGTGCTGCACAAACCCCTCGGCCGCAGGGTAACTCCAACCAGTGCCTGGAAGCAGAGGAGCCTGCAGGGAGCTCCCACTGGGTCCCAGCCATCATAGACGCATAGAATGTGTTGGGTTGGAAGGGACCTTTGAAGGTCATCTGGTCCAGCCCCCCTGCAGTAAGCAGGGACATCTTCAACTAAATCTTCAACTAGATCAGCCATCCCACCGCCTGCTTAGCTGGCCTGCCTCTGAAAGCGCAGCAAGAAGCTCTCTTGAGAACATCCTCAAGGAATACGGTCCCTTTATTGTAAGGAAATTATATATTAGCTCGAAGGTCCTGAATGGGGGAGCTGCTCTCCACAGACAGGATCTGCTCAGGTCTGCACACCATGCCAGGGGAAAATCCATGTGGGCTCCATCCCATGCTGCACGAACGGAGGGTGCCCAACATCTGATGAGACATAAGAGTTACTCACTGTCTATATTCCTCTTCTTATTCTGTCTTATCAAATCAGTTATCTTATTGAGACATTTGTTTTGGGGCCTTTCCTATTGAGATTTAGAGAGAAACTTGCACCATCTCTACCCTCTCTACACAGTCTAACAAGTCATCTCACAATAACAAGAAAATAAATAAATAAATGACATCGTAAAGGTTAACGATGCCTTTCTTAACTGTCTTAAGCACTAAACTACGCGGAACAACTCTAGTGGCCATGAAACAAATCATCAAAGGTCAACCAAAGCTGGTCATGGTGAATTCCAAGCTTTACCTTCTGACTTTGGCAGAGCAGGCTGTGTTTACCCCAAAATGGAAGACAATTTATACGGTACAGTAACCATAAAATGGATGAAGGTTTTTCAGGGATATGGGAGGTTAGCAAGCATCAGCTTTTATTCTTAATGGAATATCTTTTTATAAAGATCGTGGTTTCTGCAGAAAATGACAGAATTTAGTATCAAATATGTCAGGAATGAAGACCACATGGTTATTGTGAGAAATAACATTTAACCTTTCTCTTGTGGCTGATGGAGGCCAATGCAGTATTTTATTATCAACATTGGCAGGTGATTTATTACCACTGTTTCTACTCCAGTAAAATCACATTAGGCTGTGCTTGATGTATCATTTGTTATCTTCAAACTCCCTATACACTTTCTGCATGCATAATCTCTTTCTTGTAACACACTTCAACAGAAAATGGTAAATATTTAAGTCATGATTCCAGATTCATCAAAAGCTTAGGGACTGAAATACAGTAGCTAAATATATTGTGCCAGACAATACTTGATGCTAATGTAAAGCCTAAGTCTTGCAAAGAGTGATGTAATACATTTGAAACATCAGCCATGCAGAATAGTGCATTAAGCTGGATTCAGGAGTGACAGAAAATAAATCATTAACAGACTTCAAAGGAGAACAGAACTTTATAGAATAAATTCAGGCCAGCTATCACAATGCCATTTGCTTGTGTAACAGTAAACTTTACATCAGGAAATCTATGAAATAACTTTTCAGATACAACTATAATAGGATTTGTGCCCTTGGAGCACAAAGGGACTAATGGCAAAACTTCCATTAACTTCAATAGGGTCGGGTACTTATGTTCTATTTAGTAGTCAAAGCTTGTTATCCAGGTATTAATGGAAACACAAAGTTGTCCAGCTAACTTTGCTATCCTTTTCTGGTGATTACCTTAACACCCTTCAGGAATTCAATTCCTAATTTTATGATAAAATAAATAAGAATTACAGGAGAATATAAAGAACAGAGCCTGAATACTTCTGGTTGCTAGAGATACACCTTTTTTGACACTCAGCATTTTGCCTATTAGGCACAAAAGGATCAAACAAGAATTCTGGCAGGTTTTGCGTCACTATTCCTACTTGATTTGACTTCAACCAAATTGCATAATTACATTTCCCTGCATTTCGTAGGTGAAGACGTATGACAAACATTTGAATCAGTACAAGTAAAAGAGTATAGAAAATTGATTTTACTGTTGTAACTTTGTTGCAAGACCTTTGCTTTTAGTAGCTAAATATAACATGCACAATAAATTATGGTTTTTTTTCCTTATTAGAAAAAGTGTGGGGTTTTTTTTGATGAAGTTTTGTCTGTTAGGCATCTGAGTTGTAAACCCATCTGAGCACACTTGACTTCAGTGACAGCTCAGATCAGAACCAACACTGACATCCACCCTCACTTAGGAAATGAAATGGATATTAGTAATGATAAAACATGCGTATTTATCAGAACAGCTACTTGTAGGATTTGTATAGATCTACGACTGAAAATTCAGTCAAATTGCCCTTACATACATTGCATTAAGTATCATGGCAATTCAAAGGTGACTGTCATTATAACGCCTCCTTTTCTTCAGAGGAAATTCAAGAGTCAAAACAAGGGAACAAAAAAAAAAACCCTCAACATCTTTTAATCAAAAACCTTTCTTATCTTGTTTAAATTTTGTTGTTGAATACGCAATGGAAAAGGCCAGTCTCTCCAAAGAAAAATGTAGCAAGTTCTGTATTTTCACAGTTCAGATCTCATAGAACTTTCTGACTTCTCTAGATCTTCAGGATGAATTCTTTTCCACATCAGTGGGAAGAACTGCATCCATGAAGATCATCACTAGAGAATCTGAATATTAAAAGTAAATATATAAAATTAAATTGGATAGCACGAGGCCATAAGATTATCCTGTGACTGAAAAGGTTTTATTGATACATAAAAATATTACAAGTAATACCTTGTGTCTGTTGCTCTGCAGAGAAGTGTGATGCAAAAGGTTGAGACCTAGGTGTAGAATACAGGAGAATCTTTTACCTTGTGGGACAAAAACCCTGTAGGAAGCATGTGAAGAACCAAAGTCCTGATAGTGATGTAGATCTGCACCGCAGATGGTAATATTTCTTCAAATATTTTATCGGATTGAATCCTTATAAAAGCCATCACATCTGTATGAAGACTTTTCAACTGGTTTCTTAAGGAAACAGGGTTTCTAGACATGCTCTGTCTCTTCTCTGCCCAATAAATTTTCAATCTGTTGGACAATGACTTCTTAACTTGAGAGATGGCAACAGATTAGTACTTCCACCAAGGAAAATTTGCAGCATGTTACCCACATATTTTCCTGTATGTCTGCAGTATGAGGCCAGGTATATTATTAAAAATATACATGGAAGAGAGAGATTAGGAATACCTCACTGAAAAGAGTTTGGCTCTTATTAGGTAGGGTAACCCAACCATGAGACACAAAGCAAAACCCATCTTCTAAAAATTTCATTGCTCAGTCAACTACTTGTCTAGTCATATCTATCCCAACAAAGTCAAATAGTAACATATTTGTAATATATATATTAGTAATATATAAAAATAAGAAGTCAAATACTAATAAGTATTTCTTAGTTTTGCTTGAAAATGTGCAATCCATCATCTTGAGACTTAAGCTTTTTGTCACTACAGTTAAGAAAGTTGAATTTTATTTTTTTTTTAAAAGCACTCAAGAACTGAAGTTCATAGACTTAATCAAAATAAGCAAAACCCAATTAATATTGTATAGTCTAAGCGATACTTCCTTCAGCTTTTCATTTTGAAGTGTTTTATCTCTTCTGATAAAAAAAATTCATTAGCTACCTCATTAACGTAAAGTCTTCCTTGTTAATCAAGACATACCTAAAATATTTGTTAATGTCAGCCAAAAATCTTCATTAGACTTCAATTAGACATTGGTTATGAAAAAAATAATAATTAATTGAGACATTCCTCTTTTAACTTTTATGAATTAAAAAAGAAATAGTCTTACTTTATTAGAAAAATATTTCAGGGCCAGAAGAAGGTGTCTGACTTTCCTGATGGTAAGGGATTAACTTTGTTTGCAGGTTTTCTTTTTTTTTTGTCTTCTTTTCAAAGGCTGCTAAGGATATACATTGTTGTATAACATGAAAACTTCAAAACAGAATAGTCTCTTTTACCCTTGTCTAAGAGTTTCTTCTGTTTGGAACAGCTCCTACTACACCACATGCGTGTACTATGCTTTGCTTTGAAGTCTCATTAGATATGTATGAGTTCATAGTTTAGTAAACTGTTGAAATATCTTTTCAAAAGCTCTGCTTGGCAGTGTGATATTTAACTAAACAAGTCAATTAAACTGAAGAAGATAAATTGCATTCCAAAAGAAAGGTACCATTAGATAACTACCGCATATTCCTGGCAATTCATTAGAGTCCTCCTGAGTTTATCTTTTCCAATTTAGTATGCAAGGAAAATGTGATACTAATGAAAACAACACAGATTATTTATTCACTTAATCAATCAGTTTCAAACTTTTGAGTGACAAGTTTACTTAAGTTAATTGAACATATAACTTTGTCAAATCCAAACCTAGTGTAGGCACAGCCAAATCCTACCATGCTGTAATGCAGCACACAAAGTGCTGCCACATACAGTACTGGTTCTAAGGAAGGCTTTTCTCATGGCAATCAGAGACAAGCTATTTTATTATTAAAAAATAGATCATTACCATCTCCTCCTGCCTGTCCTACTGTATTGAAAGATAAGTCTTATGGTAAACAGAAAACATACGCAGTCACATTTTGAAATTCGTCAGAAAATAGTCTCAACTTCAAAAAAATACAGCTTCATTTCTTAACGTCAACTTACTGCTGCATGGAGAGTTTTATTTCAAGTTCAATTGTTTTTAACTGTTTTAAATCATGGGGGTTTTTTCAAAGTAAAAAAATCCCTTATATGCAGTCATCTTGAAGCAACCCGACCCTCTTGTTTGGGAGGAAAAATAGCCAAATTATCTGCAATTTAATTCAGTGACTGAAAAATTTATTCGCTACTGTTCAATATTAAGTGAAAAAAAAAGGAGGAAGCAAATTGGTTGAGAGTCCAGTTCAGCCACTGTGTGGGTGTCTGTACAAGTCAGACTAATTTCTGACCACCTCACTTGTTATCTATCAAGAATAAAAGCTGGGGGGTGGGAAATTATATAGTGGGATATCTTGTTCATTTTGGTTGATCTAAAAAATTTATTTTACAGACTCATAACCACTTCTCACATGTTCTTGGTGTCCTGTGTATGTCCTGTGCTTCAGCTATAAAACACCATAGCCAAGTGTTTGGGACCCTAGCTATCATAGAATCCCCTAGGTTGGAAGGGACCTTTAAGATCATCGAGTCCAACCATCAACCTAACACTGCCAAAACCACCTCTAAACCATGTCCCTCAGCACCACGTCTGCCTGTCATTTAAATAGCTCCAGGGATGGCAATTTCTCACCACTCCTCTGGGCAGCCTGTTCCAACGTTTGATAACCCGTTCTGTGAAGAAATTTCTCCTAATATCCAATCTAAACCTCCAGTTATTCTTCACATCTGCATTTTTTTCCTACAGTCTTGAATACTCCAGTGTTTTTAAAGCTGTTTATTTTATTTTATTGTCTGTAATTGTAAATTCCAGCACTTCTGTGGATTTCACCAGCAGTGATGCTGCTGGAGAGATCTGTGTAAATGTCACCCTTAGGTGGTAGCATTTGCACAATCAGGGCTATCGTTTACATTCCAAGCTTTATGAGGAAGATTGATTATGCTTGACAAAATTCCATAATAATTTTGTCAAGTTCAGTAAAACAATCACACTTTGAATTTGTTGTCTTATTTTTCAGAGAAATAAGAATTTCAGCTTTCCCAACAGCATGCAATACTTTACAAGGATATACTGTCTGTCATGTGGTTCATATTTAGCTCCATGGCATGCGTTCTACTTAAACAGAATACAAATGGAAGAGAACATGATCAGATGGGACTTGGCTCAGCCACATAAAATAGATTGTATTGCTGCCTTTGAATAATTCAGATCAGTTCCCTGAATTAAAAACAAAAACAAAACCCCTGAAACCTCAGCAACAACAACAACAACAGCAGCAAATTCTACGGGTTGTTATTATATGCTGGATGTCTAGTACTAGAATTGAGATTATTAGATGACTCGGTCTCTCATTATGACAATAAATATTCACAGTGCATAGGGAGTGCTGCCTACATAGACTGCAAGTAATGATAGCTACTGTGGTGATTCACAGCAGTCTGCTTTCAATATAAAATTTGGAAAGCAGATAATCACTTGGTCGGGAATCCCCTTTGCTGATGAATATGCTGCTTAGTTCACTTCCCTGCTGAGTTATTATTAAATGGCACACTGTTATCAAATAAATAGTTCACTTTTCAGCGGGAACTATCTATCATTGTCATATGAATCACAAATCAGTGAAATTCTCCCTTTACTCTTATCCTCACAAACAAAAAGGAAATACTGTGAAAGTGCAGGGTTTCTGAGTTCCTGCTGTGCACAATTTCCCCCTCTATTAGAGAGGGACAGTAGGAGACAATAACACATAAATGAGAGGAAGAATATATTGGGGAACAACAGCAATAGGCTGATGTCTACCTGAACCATCTGCCAGTCCCAGTTACCTCTGCATATTGAGCACTGAGCAGACATTTCGGTGCTATGATGGGAATTATTTCATTTGCAGTGAGCAATGCAGCATTGTAAATGCAAGATACACCATTAATATCAGTTGACCAAATGTTTTTCCTTCTTTCTTGCTAGTCAAACATGCATCTATGTATCAGCCACAGAAATGCTGCAAGATAGTGTCTGCACAATGACATATATTTCCATAAACTGTCTTCCTCTCCTCATAAAGTACAGTGATATTTGCATCCCACTTTTTTTCACATTTACCTTCCATATTCACTTTTAAAGTTCATGAAACTTAAAAGAAGAATTTTAATACAGCAAAAATAGACCCTGATTGTGTCAGAGGGACAAAAGTAAATAAAGGTATTTTGTTGATTATAATGAAAGTAATATGAAAGAATTCAAAGTTATAGTTCAAAGTCCTTTTGCCAAACTTAGTCTTACTTAGGCCTGCTTTGAGATAATTAAAACTGAAACCTTTTGCAATAGTTTGAGGTTACCATGTCTGAGATGATTAACAGGCTGGGGAAAATGCCCTATGAGAAAAGACTGAAGGAGTGAGGTCTTTTCTACCTGCAATAGAGAAGGCTCACGCTCATCACAGTATTCCAGTACTTAAAGAGAAGCTACAAAGAGGATTGAGATTTTCTTTTCACAAAGAGCCGCATGGAGAACACAAAGGGTAACAGGTACAAGTTACACTGGGAGAGGTTTCATCTTGATATAAGAAAGGTTTTTTACAGTGAGAGCAATCCATTCACTGGAACAACCCCCCTAGAGACAAGGAAGAGTCACTGGAAGTTTTCAAGAATCAACGAGAGAGTGCTAGGTAAACTCATCTAGGCTTCCTTTCCCATGAAAGTTTGACCAGATGATCTTTCAAGGTCCTTTCCAACCTGGGCTAGTCCATGGTGCTATGAGATAAGGTTTATCTATGTTCCAAGCTGTACTGGATGCTAACTTGGATAACATCTAATCAAACACTTCATTATGCTAAACATGGGCTTGACGACTTTACACACACACAGTTGGGCAGATTTTAGGGGTGGTACAGGATACACTAAGTCTGTTTAGGGTTTTTGCATCATAAAAATATAGGAACACATTCACTAGTACAGACCAAGGGTCTATTCTTATAACCTTCCCAAACATTATCCAAATGAAAATGTGTAGGAGAGAGTAAGAAGGCAGCAAGAATACTTCCCCTCTGATATTCTCCTAACCTCTGATCATCTTCATTGCTAGGAATCTGATGATCCTATTTTTGGGTTTTTTCCATTTAGAAGCCCTTTTTTAAGTGATTGCCCATTCTCCTCCTGAAGCCATATACACTTTTTTGCATCTACAACTGCTTTGGCAAGGAGTACCAGAAGTCTGTGATCTGCTGCTTGAAGGACAAATCTCCCTTTATTCATCATGAAGCTGCCTGCTCTCAGCTTCCTTTATTTGTCACCAGTGTTGGCCTTAAATACCAAAGGTGTTGAGGAATCCCACATTTTCACTCTTACATAGGAAAATAACTTAGTACAAAGTGACCCATTTATGCCTTCTGACTCTCTTTTCCTCCTGCTAATCCTCTTCCAATTTTGTACTTTAAATGAGAACTCTGAGTATAGTGATTTTTTTGGTTGCCTTTTTTTTTTTTTTTAAATCACTCTTATAGGACTAAATGGTTTTTAACTCTCACTAAAAAGATTGCGGGCATACATCTGTAGTAGACATATATCTGTACTTCAGTCATTCAAAAATATTATTGACCTTATAAGCCTAGTACCAGTCAGTCATGTGTTTGAATTGCTTTGGAAAAATGATAAATTTCCTACCTTTAGAGTGATGCAAAATATTATATGAGTCTCCCCCCAAATCATAGTTTTTTATATCAAACTGGGTGAGCAGAAAACAGACATCTCTCAGCACTCTTTCCATAGCTCTAAAAGTAATTTAAAAGAAGAAACAAATTGTCTTAAATACAATATAATTAATAACAGATAATAAAATGGATTTTGGGTGATGAGATTTGGAGGTGGAAATTTAGAACAGTCGCACAGGTAACTTTTTGTAGAATTTTTTGTTTTTAACAAAACTATACATATGTTGATAAATGTTTGTGGTTGTCAAATTGCTGTTCCTGTGATAATCACTATTATTTCCATGTGCTTCAGTTGCATGAGTCGACATCCGCTTTCTACTCTATCACACCTGAGACTGGCTCCAACTCATAACTCTCATACAACTTTTCATAAATATATCCTTGGTGTATAAGCTTCCTTTTAAGATTTACCCAAGTAATGCATAGAAAAATTTCTGTCCTTCACTAGCAACAATCAATATCTCATCTATCTACCTATGCAAATTAAAAGAGGACTTTGAATTTCTCTGCTACTGCTGCAGCATTTGCTTTCTTATCCTTAAATTTTTTAATAGTGAAGTTTGTATAGCTGGACTCACAATGAAAAGCTGACATGAACGTATGAAAATATGGATAAAAAAATCTTCAGCATGTGACAGCCTTATATGCTATGAAGGTTTTACTGGAAATATCTTGGTCTACCTCAAATTGCCTTACAGTCCTGCCAACGCAGCTGGAGTGTTGTGCCCCGGCAAATTGGGTGCTGATAAATCTCATGATGCATAGATATGAGCCTCATTGTGTGGATTCATTTTCTATAAAAAGATGGTAAGTTACCTTTATAGAACTGTTATGATAGCAGAACAGAATGTTACAGCAGGCTCAGTTTTTTTCTGCTGATTAGTTTCACAGTATACTTTCCTATTTGTCATTTAAGAGTTGCGTGTAAGTTATGAGCAGTCAGACAACATTAAGTATATTTTATGACAATGTATAAATATATATAATGAACATATGATGTTACTTTGATTTATCAAACTATGATTAAACATTAAATTTTTATAGCTTCATCCTCCATACAGCATAAATTGTACGTCATCTTCTATGTATGTTACGCTATAATTTCAGATAAGAAATATTATAAAGTGGGTAATTTTGCTGTTGAAAAATTGTCAGCAGAACTAATCAAAAGTACCCTAAGACATTACAGAATAACTTGATTTTTTTTTAAATGGTTATTATAATAAACCCTGTTCCCCAGATAGAAAGATAAGTTAAACATGATCTCTGTGTTCTTAATCTTGAACTACCTACCATTCATATTCAATACCTATAAATTCAACAAAAGCTGTCAATAGCTCTTTCCCAACACTTAGAAACCTGGTGGAATTGTTAATCTTCAGAGGAATCAGAACTATTTCATCTACAATCTATACACCTCTTCCTGGACTTACAGTTTGGAATATACATAACTTCCTTGAGGATGTTTAATTTAGGAAAGGTAATCTGGAAGGTATGATTTCTGATCCCCCTTTTGACGTAAGAACTAGCTAGGCTCTGGCAGCAAAAAGTGTGGAATTACTCTGTAAAGTTAAATCGGATTCAATCAAGAGCTAGGCTCAGCTTCAAGCTTGCTTAAATTTTGTCCACATTTCATGGAAAGGAAGAGGATAGCATGGAGTTTGATAGGGTACATGCACAATGTTTTTTGTCTGTGAGGAAGAAGGGAGGATAGTCTGCTAATATGCATTTACATGCCCCAAATTTCCATGTCACAATTATATATACTCTAGATGCTTTGAATGACCATGTTTGCTTTCAATTGTTTGAAGATGGCAGAAAATATTATATACTGAGTAATCATACTCAGTGTGGCTCATACTGAGTATGATTAGAGACATACATGCATACGTCTCTTGGTATGAGTCTCCTCTGTAACTTCGCAGGACAGCGGCACACTACAATACAAGAGTATTTGCAGCTGTTCAAGTATGAGAAAATACAGTTTTATGGATTATTTTATTATTAATGTTGGCCGTGATGAAGATTAGGAAAATGACTAAATCCCGATGCATAAAGCATCAGAGTCCAGATTCACATTCTCCAGAGTATGGAAACAAATCAATATTAGATAACTTTTCATGTTATTTCTGTAAGTGCTCTCATTAATAATTAAAAGACTAAGAAAAAAAAAAAAAGAAATCTGTTTCTAATAAAAGCTTATTACCATTAAATTAATATTATGTGATTCACTGGATTTTTTTTTCACCTGTATGTTTGGTTACGTTTATATGTCTGTTATCAAGGTAGAAAAATGTAACAGAACATGGTAGCTGAAGGTCCCCAGAGAAACACAGAAAGTCCATGGATATTGACAGCTCTGGCTGCTGAAGTGCTTTGAGTTTTAGAAACTGACTGTGTGGAAGCGAGGTAGTACACCATGGGACATTGGAAAGATAAGAGTACTAGATACTTAACGAAGGAAAGTATTCTCCAAAATGCCAACTATACTCTTAATTTTTTTCAAAACAGGAGTATTGTTTGCATTTTACAGGTCTGTGGCATTTTACAGATTATGCAACAGGTGTGTTAAGTTATTGCTACATTAATATGCCTAGCAGTTGGAAGAATGTCATCTGGGAGGTTTGGGGAGTAAAACCAACACTGCCAAGAATAAAACGTTACTAAATTCTTGAGGGTCTTTTTAAGAGTGCTGCCTCAGAGAGGGAAATCAACCTGAATGTTTCTTTCCAATGGAACAGCAGATAAGAAAAACAGGATGCTTGATGGCAATCCCAGACAAGACACTGAAAGCCTCCAGCTTCCTTATTTCGCAAAAACAAATACCAACCCAGGCCTTCAGCCTGGATTCACTGACATTTCCATTCTCCCCTGAGTTCCACAGGCTTGGGCATCAAACAACTGGCTGCTCCTACTTGGTTTGAAGAAAACAAAGTCTCAGTGTGCACTTTTCATTCTCTTTTCTGTCCTCATCTATTTTCGTCCCATATGATTCTCCCTGAAAAAAACATTTCTTTAAATTTTGAGATCTATTTACTAACTCATGGTAGGGTTTTTTACACAGGGAAATTTTGTGATATCCTGCTTCTAAAACACTGTACGCTGTCTGGAGTCAAACTTCTGACAATTTTTTAAATAATCAGCAAGTAACTAGCCTGTATTTTCCATTTGTCAGATACAGTCTTAGGAAAACTTAATGATGAGATTTAATGGCACAATACCAATTATTTCTGTATCATTTTGCTGAAATAAACCTGGAGTCTTAGTGCTTCCATGTGCAATAGCTAATAGGTATGGTATCCTGAATTTACCTGGTGGGTAGGCAGCTCCTTAAAAAGAGACTGGTAATTATGTCAATGTCATTCTTTCATCTCTTAGAAGCCTTCTGAAAGGAAAAGTCTAATTAGGATGACAAATAAGGAAAGGCCATAATGGAAAGATGCCCTTATGCAGAGGTAATTGTTGATAAGGATGCTGAAAGCAATTGAGTTCATATGAAAAGATAATTCTCATTAGCAAGCAAAGAAAAGGTCTCATTACTTCCATTCCAATGGAGTCCTGACAAAACAGGTAAATAAACAATAGAAAATACAATACTTTATTTTACAGTAGTTAAAAACATGATCTAAGACCATTAAAGACTGTATTGAATCACCTTAATGTCAGTACAGTTCTGGCTTTAGTTGACAGTGGGGTTTTTTGTGGTTTTCGTTTTGTTTTGTTTTGTTTTGTTTTTTCCTTCACTGAAGTCCTGCTAGAGGACAGAGGTGCTTGAAACTTGCTACTGAGGCTATTACAAGTTTACAGTTAATTCTCCAACCTCAAAATGACTGCCATTGTGTCACTTATGATAGTGGGTTTTAGCAATAAGTGGTTGTCTAAAAGCCACCTTCCAATCCTTACTGAGAGTGAAGCTTCTTTTTAACTGTTTAACCTTAAGCCCACAGGAAAAAGTTCTCGGTACTCAGTAATCTCTTGCAAACAATTTGGGTGCTCAACAGACTCTTCTGTGTGCTGTAGATCTCCTTGTGGAGCAATGTTGAAGAACATGGCTATAATTCGTTGCAGGTATTGATTACAATTGACTCATTAAGAAGGAAATCAATTCCTCTGAAGTATATAAATTGAAAAGTGGGAAACAAAAGCGACTGGAGAGTGTGTTTTGGTATTCACAGAACGCTTTTAATAACAGGTTCTGAAGAATGAAACTAAAATATTTTGCACTAGAAAAAAGACGTGGTTATTCTCAGTGCCCATGGTTCCTATACTGCTGGCATCTGTCTCATTACTGCACATTCTGCATTCCTTTTTAGTAAACATGATTATTATACTTTGTACTCTATAGTACTATTTCAACATATTACAGTGCTATGAATGCTGCTGTCCTTTAAAAATCCTCATCAGCCCTTATCAGTAAATATTTCTCATTCTGGTTTTTACCCATGACATGAAATGCAACAGTTCAGGAACATTCACGATGTTTAAATTAAGCCATTCAGCAATCCCCCACTACATACTTCATATTCCATGTAAATGTGTGATGTAATGAAGTGAAATACCATTACAACACCCTTCCTTAATTGTGAGCTATTATTTGGAATGATTCTAAAAACGGAGAAGGGGAGAAAGAAATTTCTATCAAGAAAGAACAAGAACTTTTTCTTCTCAAGAGATGTTTTCTATATAATTTCTAAAATGTTCTTCTTCCTTGCTTTGAGAACTTTGATTCTACTATCTTTATGTTTCTATATTGAAACACTTCATTTTCTGTGTATTCATAATATAGAATCAAAACTCTTTAAGATAAAATACATACTTAAACTACAAAATTAAAAGAAATATTTTGTTGTACCCTTAATTTTGAGGAAAGCTTGTTTCTAGTGGGGAAAAACAAGGGTTTCCAAGTTAACATTGGAGCCTTTTTGCTAATACTTTCTTAAGAAAAATTCATCCTGTTTCTCATCATCTTATAATTGATATGCTTATCAGTGTTTTTTCTGGTTCAATTAATTACCCTCCAGTTCAATTAATTAACCTATGCTGGTTCTGCCAGAAGTCATATGGGCTGTGGAGGGGTGCACAGAGGTTGTTCGTTCAGATCTAGCTGTGATCCTAAGGCCTAGTCGTCTTCACAGAGACATGGAAAAAACTAATTCTCTGTTTTTTAAGCCTGCTAGTGGACATACAGTTTTGGTCCTTGTGTGACTGACTGCTAAGTGCTTCTGGATAACTACAGGAAAACACTGAATAGATGGGGTGAGGGGACAGGATGACATAGACCAATGCAAAACCAGATTTGGTTTGGGTAGACAGAAAGAATTAGAGATTTTATCCACCACCATTAGTCTTTAAAAGCTTCAAATATCTCCGCAGCCACTCAGCAAACACCTGACAGACAACTCTTTATCCTTAGCAAGCCTTTTCTTAGAGGCATAGTAAAGTATTTGGAAGAAATTCCAGGTGAATGAGTGCATAGAGGGAGAGTTAATGTTAGACGTCCATCCTATATAATAAGTTTGGAATTTTAGACTTATCACATTTTATTTCTTACAATCAAATTAAGTTGGTCACTCTCACAACAGAATGAATGATACTCGCCTGTAATACAAATGCGATCTATAATTATAGTATTTAACTTCATCCCACTTTTCTTACTCAGTTCCTCTAGGGTTTTATTTGACATTTTCATTCTCTTCTGTCAAGCCAAGGCCTTCCAGCTTTGTGTCATTAGTAAATCTCATTTACACCATCCTTCTTGTGTGCCAAGATAACTAATTAAATGACTTAAGATTTATTCTGGTAACATTCTTGCAGCCTGATACTCTCCCCTTTCCTATGTCTGATTCATCCAGTTCCTTACAATTAATACGCCAATCAGTGTTTTCTCCACTTCAGTTGATTTCTCCCTTGTGACTATTGAAAGTTTCTGGGTTACTACTGCAGAACACTGAAGAACCACGCATGGGAGTACACAGCTTTAGCGGCATCTGCTTTTCTCTCGTCGTACACATGACTGAATCATTTTCATGGAATGGACTTGTAAAACAACAGTTCAAGTCCACAGCTATGGAATACTACATTGGCAACTCCAGTGCACGCAATTATGTTTCATTTCTATGATTTGTTTGTTTTTCAAATGACAGCAAATCTAACTGTCATGGGAGTAATGGATTTCTGTACACTGAAATAATTCTTTTGGACCAAAATAACCCAAAATAACCCTTGGAGGACCACTCCATACTTTGTGACAGAACTTTTATGTCAAAAAGGAATATATAAAAGACTTATCCAGAAGAAAGCATCTGTACCAGTCTCTACCTTTGAGAAGCTATCTCCAGCATCTGCTGCCAAAGGAGCAAAATAGCATTTCACTGGGGCAAATCCACTGGAGTGATTCTCCATTGTCACCCATCTTATATTTCCATTTACATCTTTGCAAATATTTAAATGCTATAATCTTCCTGTAGACTGGCTTGTGCATTCACTTTGCAATATTGTAAGCAACACAGATAACACCTCAAGCAGCTGTGCTAGCAGAAGCGGGTCATATTTCCATCAGCCCTACACCCTTTCTAGTTTATCCAAAACAAACCTGATCAGCTGTCTCTATAGTGAGGCAGTGCAAGCAGTTGTGTTTGTCTTAGGGGATGGAGACTGTGAACATAAACCTAAGGAGGACACAGGATTAGAAGTAGCAGCTAATTTCAGCAACTGCTGGGTCTTACGCTTGCAAAATGCGTGCAACTCAAGGGGTAGGGGTTCAAGGCAGCGAGGAGCATCCAAGCTGTGGCTGCCATACTGCCGTCATGGAAGGCCCTACAGACCTCTCTTATCTTTGGCTGATACCAGTTTACTTAATACATGAAAACAAGCACTTTTTTAAAGTTAGTTTCAAGCTGAACATGCTCATTTTGTGGCCAGTGTGGATGAAAAAAATTATGAAGTGAAACAGGAGTGGAGAGAGAAAACAGGGAGAAATTGCATTGTACTGTGGCTGACAAGGTAGCTTGCATTCTGCAGCTTAGTCTCTGAAAGTCTTTATCTTGGGGATTTGGAGCTGCTACAAAATAGTTGATGTTAAAAAGTTCCTAACCTTCAATCAATAAGACTACAAGCTATGTTTATACCTGCTGATGGCTTGCCTTTATATATTTGCTTGTAGGTTAGGATTAATTGCTTGGGACAACTGCTAGCACAACAAAGTGGTAGAGCTGAATTCACAGCTATGTTTTTCTACCAACAGTGTGATTCCATTTACTTCAGGTACGTTTGCAATACAGTCAACTCAAATATTTAAGATCTTTGGCTGAAATTTCACTGCAAACATTTAACTTCTTTCATTTTACATTCTTAAGTCTATCTGAAGTCACGAAAATCAGTGAATCTTTCACTGAATAAAATACAATACAACAGCAATAAATCTGCAAGTCAGAAACATTGCAACGAAGCATTTCCTTCTTGAAAAGATGTCTTTTCTCAAGTTGAGAACTGAGGCCTCTTAGAGACACTAAATGTAAATATAGCATAATGGTTACCTGAGACACAGGAGATTTTTATTTATTTTCCCCTTCTAGAGCTTTGTAGAAATAACAGGTTTATAGAAACCTAGTTCAGAATCATCAAGAGGCTACTGTTATGATGTGATGCCATAGAATCATAACAGAAAGCTTTAACCTGAATCTCCTTAAGATAAATATATTTGGGATGGAGGAGAACATCTTCTACCTTAGCTCAGAATTTATGGGTTTTTTTTCCAGAATCCAGAACAGCCTAAACAGCTAACAATTTTACAGTCAGTACATTATCTATTTTCATTTGAGGTATGCTTTTGACTTTGGACATAGGTGTTAGTAGGCTTACACAGTGTTCAACTTGCAATCTTGCTGATTTGACATTTAGCTACAACCCCAGAACTGGGCTTATGATCATCTTATTGCAATATTACTGCCATGTTAGGCTTTAGTTACCTAACTCTAGCCAAACATTTAATACCTTATTTCGTATGTATCAGGAATTGTTTATTTTAATTCTGTTCCTTCATTAAATATACCAAGCCAAATTACCTATGTCTTGCATTATTTTCATCAACTCTTAAAAAGCCTGCCTGAAAGCCAACAGTGATCATCCTTAGCTCATTCATTGAATTTCATCATTCTCAAAAATTGGGCAACCGATGCAGGTAATCCATCAGTTTTGTTCTGGTGAAGTTCCAAAAGTCAATGGACTCCATGCATTTAAGGTATCAATCTATAAAACTTCAAATAGTATTTTCTCTTTATCTACAGCTTTTTACGGAACAGCTTCCTGTTCCTCAGTGATAGTGTCAGTTCTTTCATTCTTACTTCAATAAAATAAGATCTATTAGTAAAATTCTTATTTAAGTAAAACTGCAATACATTGTAACTACATAAAAAAGTTGAAGACCTCGTTAGACAGATGATTGATGGTAGTGGCAGTAGAAATATTTGCCTTTTACATAGTAAACTTTGGACTAGAAGAAGTGCAAGCGGCACAAACTTGCTGAGCCTAGTGATTAGGGACTAATTATTAATCTAGGGAATAAGACTCCCTTCTTTTCCCCCTTGGCCTTGCAAATTTTTTTGTCACATTTTATCCAACATCTGCCTAATGTGAAAATTGTGAAGACTGGAACAGGAATTTAGCCTCTTCCAGTTTTGAGTGATCCTACCAGTAGGCTTTAGAGGCATACTTCTGTTGCTCTGTGTTCGTAATCCCTTGCATCACTTTGTCACAGTGTGCTCCCTCTCTGATCTCCCGCGCTGCCAGCATAGCTGGGTGATTAGGATGCTCTCCTCTCTCCTTAAGCTGGTGATTCTGAAGAAACTTAGGCAAAAGATAGATGCACAGATATATTCAGGTGCTCCTGCATATGCGTGTGTGTCCAAGCCACCCAGAGAAGCAGAGAGTGACTTGGTTAAATACAGATCTCCGGGTTACTCTATGGGAACTATACATTATTTACAGTCTGGGTCTCACTCAAATGACTACATAATCTATAAGATCAAGACTAAACAGGCGAGTGAGACTCCTACTCAGTTCTTCCTAACCTATACAGGACTTTCTTGACGAAGAATCAGCAGTGCAATAGATAGTTTAGTCCCTTCACAAAGTGCAACCAGGACCTGGACTTTCAACTTCAGTACTGTATTTTGAAGAAGTAAGAAGAAAAGATATTGTCTTAAAATACTTTAAAACAGTGACCTGGAAACCTGGAGAAAATGGGACAGATTAGCTCAGGTTTTTTTTCTTATTTTTTGTTGCAAAATTTTTAGCTACCTGGGACATTTTCATCTGGCTGATGAGATGTTCAGAGCACCCAGCAGGATATCCCCAGTGTAACTGTTGTAAAGACTTGACATAGATGGTAACTGATCCTGAACTGAAATCTGCCAAAAATTCATTGGGTTCATTAATTTAATTTTTTTTTTTTAATTTTTCTTTTTCAGGATGATGAGTATTTAGATATTTTTTCTTCCTCACTAGCTATTTTTTTTCAAAATCGTCTTTTTAACTCCATATCTATTCCTGAAAATTATTAAGTCTGAAGTATCCACTGAAACAAAAGAAAGAGAACTCCACAATCCAATATTTTTTTTTCTTTAAGAAAAGCCATTTTATAACCATACTTAAGAGTTGCTAGATTTTTTTACTTCTATACCACAGACCTTCATATTTCATAAAAGCTCACTCCAGGATATAAAGGTATCAATTCAGTGATGCCTTCCTCTCCTAATCTGAAGGCTGAACTCTTGCCTGTTTTAAACTTACAGAAACAAAGACCCCAAAAAGATGGTTTGATGGTGGGCAAAGAGGAAGGGTGAAAATTGGTTCCTCTTATTCCCACAAGTGCATCTTTTGTAAACTTTATGGGAAAAGTAAAAAACATAGGGTCATGTGGTTAAACTTTAAAAAATGTTGTTTAAGCCCCACTGTATCTAATTAAAGTTAGTTACAGGTGAAACTGTAGATGAACACAAGAACTGACAGGGAATGACGCACCAACAACCAGATCAGTACTTAAATGAAAATGTGCAAAATAATGAGCATATTTTTCAGTACCTCTAGTTGGATGCTCAAAGCAAAGCTAAAGTCAATGCACCTTACAATTAATCACTAGAAGCACGTATCAAACGCACTAGTTTCTCTCCTGAAGAGCACTGCTGCCATTCATAACGACTAGTAGCATGAAATGAGTGTTCTCAGAGAAGTGACCCTGAACGTTTGGATGTCAGTACACGCACGATTTCTTGAAATGCATTTTGAAAGCCTATGAAAATTACCTCTACCTTTGCAGTGTCTACATACATACATCTCAAGGCAGACCGCCTCCACAAAGTACATTCCAGACTGCCCTCAGCAAGGCTTAAATCTTCTGGGAGAAAAAAGTCCACTGAACTCTAATAAACTATTTCAGACGTAGTCCAGCACATTAATATCCCGCCCGCGCATTGTATTTGATTGTCAAAGTTTATTGGGCAAGTTCATTTTCTAGGTAGGTTTCTCTGAGAGAAGTTTTAGAAATTATGTTCATAGGAGAATTTGAGGACAGATTAATAGCCCTGCTTCTTACTACTTCTATTTTTCTAGACAAAAAAAAGAAAGTCTAATTCACAGAGTGATAAGTATCAAAAAGTGAAATTCTGCTTTTGTTATATGATTTTAAGATCAAGACCTTTAACTTCCCAAGCTGTCTTGGACATTAATTAGATATTAATATTCACTTCTTAAGTGAATGTAGAATCCTTAGCTCAAAAACCTATGCCTGAAGGACAAAGAGTTTTGAGGAATAAACTTCTAAAGTTTAATTGTAGGTATAATGCAATCACAAACATTAGACATGCACATGATAGCTTTAATGCATATGGTGAAAATGGCAAAAAAAAAGTAGCTGTGATATGAAAAACATTGCAGATGCCAAACCAAAACTGATGTCCAGAGTTGGAATTCAGGATTATGCTACTTTGTCTGCTTTCATATTGTCAACAGTTATCTCTGTTTACTTTGATGCAGTCACCAGTTTTCCATGCTAGCAATCAAAATTGCTGGAGACAGGGGTAGCTCCATGAAGTTAGCAAAACATAAGCTTATCAAGTATTTTAGACCTGAAACGCCAGGCACAGATGCCTACCTGCATCTAGCTCTCATTTAATTGTCAAATTAACTCTGCTTGTCTGCATACTTCATAGAGAGTTTGTAATTGGCTTAGCCAATTCTGCTTTTGCGTGGATTGAATGTGGCAACACTTTTTGTTGAAATAATTAGGAATTGGGTTTAGATCTGTACGATAGTCTTTCAATAACCAGCAAAACCACAATTTTCTCTACAGAATCAGCTTTGAAATGCCCAATATTAGCAGTACACCCACGATCAAGGCCTAAGAAAAAACCTAGAGGATACCTTCTCACAATTGTGTGAAAGACCACTTCAGGCCAAAGATTCTTGCCAAAGATATGTTCTCTGTTTCTAAGTCAAATTCCCTGTGCTCAAACAGACATTAAAAAAAAGGGGGGGGGCTCACTGAAACGATGACCTCTATACAGCACACAGCTTAGAACTTGGAGGAATTGAATAGCACTAGAAAGCACAGAAGCAGCAGCACAGGGGTTAAGCTGTAGCTATAGCTGCAAGCTCCAGTGTACTTCAAGGTGAGCACATTTTTCCATGGTCAAACATATCAAGAGCTGCTCACTGGGAAAATAAATGAGGTAACACCTCGGTCTGAATTATAAGCATGGCTAATGACAATCCTGCAAAGGTCTCTTTCAGAGTTGTAATTAGCTCCAAACTCAACCGGAACCTTGTGGCATCTCTCAGAAAATGTTAAAACATGCATCCTCTAAACAGACCTCAGGCAAATGAAAAACAAGCAAGGTCTCATATATCAATGGGTTCACAAATGAATTCCAAATTTCAGGAGCTTGCAGTATAATAATTGAAGTCGCAGCTATTTTGAAGATTCTGTTATTTAACATTGTATTTTTACATAAGGAAAGCATCTAATGCATTTAGGGTTTGGTGTTTGTTTTTTTTTTTTTTTTTTTAAATTTTAAAAATGAGGTATATTTTAACTTTATTGATTACCTTTAAAGAAAATAAGCTAAAGTATAACACTTTTGAGAACATAACTTTTACCACAGAGATTAAAACAGGCCGAATGTTACCTTGTTCTCTTTAGAGTCTGCTTTATAGCTCCCCAAGTAATTTCATTACTATGCACCACTGAACTATATCTGCACGTCATTAGGTGCAGTTTAGCTTTCCAGTCTCTAGAGGTCTCTGCATATCACATTTTAGTTCAGTGACATCTCTTCAGGAATTGCATTTTGAAGGTGAGACTGAAGAACTGCATTGAGAAAGGTCTGCTGGCGCCAGGTCCGACTCTGGTAGGGCTGTCATGAGAATTTAGTTCTCCTAGTAATTTATAGAAGCCAAAGAGAGGGAGGGAGATTTATACTGTAGTATTAGCTAATGCGAGCATTGCGCAAGTAGGAACATTATACATTTTGTCCTTAGAATACAGATAATCATAGCTCTTAACATTCAGCTAGAAATGGTTGAATTTGGTGATGTACAAGGATGGCTGCTAACCCCAGCTGCCAGAAATATTACCTTTTATACTCTAACATTGGACATACCTGGGTTGGTTTATTTTCTGTTTCCTTTCATGGTTGATGATTTTTTTCCTCCAAAAGCGATTTCTAATTTAAATTATTATGATTTAGCTAACCACAGAAGAATTTGTTTACTGTAATTTGAATGTAGATGCAATTTCTGGATAGATCCCATCTGCCTTCCACCTGTACCTTTGCTCCCATTTCTTGTCTAGGAGCATGCTTTCTGACTGTTGAGTATGTATTTCCTAACTGACTCTGTACTATTATTTATATCCGTAATATATTGAGCATATAAAAAAATGTCTTACGTATACATAAGGAACAGATTCTGAAAATGATAATAAAAAAATATCCAAGGCAGCTCTAAAGAAATTAATTGCTTCCTTTACCTGAAAGAATCTTAGAGCCCCCCTTCAATACCTTACACAAACTTTAAGTTCAGGAACGAATCAAGTCTTTAGCTATGGGTAGTTGAAAATAAATAAATAAATAAGATACCTGCAACTACTCAAAGACATTTCTGATTCTCAAGACCTTTTTCGGGCATTGTGGCCTTCAGTAACCACTCCACATTACTGACAGAAGTAACTTGGCAGAAAAGGTAGTTGCTAAGGCAGCCAAAATCAAAGAATAGCAGAGAATAGAAAACCAACTTTGTTGCAAAGATACGGAAGGAAGGTGATTTTATTATTTTTCATGTAGGCTACCACAGCCATTAGAGAGACACAGAAAAATTAGGGAAGCTTAATTTACTTCAGCTTAAATGTTTTTAATAGAGTTATAAATAAGGTTTTTATGTCAAAGTAATAGTAGTTCTTTGAGGTGTCTTTTCAACCCTATGTTGCTGCTTGGACCCTAGTTCTACTCCTTACTAAGCTACATGCAGAAGATCAAATTCTCTTTGTTAACTGTGTGTGCCTGTTCTCTTAGATTCATCTTTGGTGCTAAGAGGCAAGAGAGGGGTATAATAACAGATTGCAGAGGAGAGAAAGACACATCTTTCAGTAGCTGTAGTTTTCTGACACATAGTAGTGCCATGACATTTGCTTCTCAAAACACTGTTCCCTTTTTTTTTTTTTTAAGCGAAAGTGAACTGTCTGAGCCACAAAAAGTCTGTTTAAGCTTCAGAAGCATTAGTTCTACTTGTCTTAGGTGTTCATTGTGTAGTACTCCATGGATTTTTGTTGTTTAAAATGTCAAAGTAAGCTGTACACCACACTTAAACCACCTTTTATTCTCCCATGAAATTTAGTTTTCCCTTGACATACCTTTAGAACATACAGAACATGATGATTTGAGAACAGAGAAGAAAGTAACCCTATGGATTATTTTCAGGGAATTCCCGAAACAGAAGGCAGCCTTGAGGAAGGAGACTCAAGTGCATTGTAGGAGGCAGTAGTGAATCTTGGAGCACCAGTACAGAAGAAAAACCTGGGAAACTGCTTTAAAAATGGAAGACAAATGCAGACGGAGGACTTGGACATGTGGTATCAACTATTTCAGAATGACAGTGTGATCCATTAAAAGCTAAGAGACCATCATACATCACTTTTTTTTTTTTTTTTTTAAACAGATGTACTTAATCTAGAACATATGGCATAAGGGATAATGTTGCCATGAAGAACATCAGGAAGATCTTGATTATGAAAGTAATAATACCTAGTTGTTTGATGAGAACAGGACAACTAATATGTTTAAAGAGATACTGTCCATCTCTGCACTGTTGGAACATTAGACTGTAGTTTCTTGATGCAAGGATTTTCTGTTACTATATGGCTATAGAGTGTTGAATAGTATAAGCCTTTTGAAATTTACACAGCAGAAACAATTATTACACTTCCTATTGTAGGAATGCTTCAATTAGCACAAAAGCCTACAGTCTTCATTAGTGAGTTGTTAATGTTGGGATTTTTTCACTGTCTGCTTGTTTTTCCTTACATTCAGAAATGCTTTGTAAGTTATACTACGTAAACTGAAGTAAATTTAAATATGTGGTACACAGGGCATCAGCAGTATTTGGATTACAAGCTTTATTATTTGGCTGTGGAAGTAATTCAAGAGGTCCAAGGCTATGAATTGTACATTCTGTCCAACTTCAGGAGAGAAAGATGTTTCCTGGAGGGATTCTCTAAATAGTTAACTAATTTTTTTCCCTTAACCATACCCATGTTAATCCCATATATTCCTCTCCTCAGTAAATATGCAATACCAATCATGAAAAGGAATAAGTCAATAAAGCCATCAGTAATGACAGTAGATTTCTTCCATAGTTGGAGAAAGTGAAATATTTCTGTGGTTCTCCTAGTACAGAAGAAAAAGAAGATCCAACCATTAAAGACTAGTAGGAAAAAAACCCCAACAAAACCAATGACCCCGCTTAAGGACTTAGGGAAAGTTTAGCCTAAGGAAAAAAATGTTAAGGCTCTTGCGGTATAGTCTGAACTGAAGTGCTAAATCTGAAGAACATATGTGAGACTTAATATGTACAAAGTTAATTTATTAACATACTTGTGCAATGGAAAAAAAAACAAGCCCAAAAATCTAACCCAACACACTAGCCAGAAAACAAGTATCTGTTGCAGAGAAGGGAGTATGGAACAAGGTGTAAGAATCACTTTAGTCAGTCTATTAATTTGGATGAACTGGCCATACAATAGCTGACATGCTTTGGTGGTTAAGAGAGCAAGTTTAAAAAATGAAAAGATGATAAATGCAATACGTATGAGAAGTCCAACTTCTTAAAGACATACTGAAGGGTCATGGGAAACAAGCAATGTTACAATGAATTATGTAGCACTCAAATAAATTTTAGCATTTATTACAAAGTCCATTCTTTTGAGAATCCTACAAAAAAAAAAATGTTTTGATAGCTATCCTTTAGAGGTCAGGAGATTAAATACATCAGAGTAGCAACTCTCAGGATATACAGGATAAAAGTTTGGAATAAAGAGGTGAGGGCCAGAAGGTAACACTACAACCTTCAAAACCCAACACACAAAAAAGTAATCAATGCTTGATAAAATGTATCTGAGAAAGATCATTGGGGAGTCTGTGAGAAGTACCATGGTCCATATACCTCAGTCAAATATTAGCACTCATATGACAGTAACAAATTTGTGTTTAAAGGGGAAAAAGTAGCAAGGGCCTTTGGGTTAAGAAGTTGATTATATGACTACTTATACATACTGATAACTAGAAATCAGGCATACGCTCAGTTGAGTAATCCTCCATTCTGCAGACCTTCATATAAATAAAGAAATACACATTTTAGCTACTCACCAGGAATTTGTGTCATTATTACTATTCAGGAGTTGGTAAGTTACTTAGAATATGTTTAGCTTTGAAGGAGAGCAATGCATTGTAAGTAGTCTTCACTTAAAATGATTCTTTGTTTGTCTGATTGAGTTTGTGGGGTTTTTCTCATTTTGCCTGGTATTTTCTTAGTAACATCAGTTACATTCAATGTTGTAAAGCGCTGTCTGCTATTGCCAGCAAAGAGGTGGTTCTTTGAAAATAATAAATAGATTATATTATAATAGCATGAAGTTGCTTGACATTCTCAGTCTTTGACCAGATGCTAAATTTAGAGATGAGGAATATCCTCTATCTTGTCTAGTGGGAACTATATTGCAAAATTTCTCTCAACAGTAACGAGGAACATTTGAGTTTGTTTGTACACCACGCTTAGCATTTAATAAAATGATCTGGTGAGTGGCTTTTCAAGTGTTCTCTCACACAGGTGGCAAATAACTGCCCATTTCTTAAGTGATAAAACAAAATACGTTGCAAATTTGTCTTTGTAGTACTGATCTACAGTAGAACAGACACAATCTCAAACTTCATCATCTAAGCACTCTTTAAATTCTTCACCTCTGATGGTGGAAAAATACATTTCGTTGGTGATGAAATACATTGATTAAGTGCATTTCTCCTCACACTCAAATAGATTTAATTTACAATGGAAAAAGGATTCCCTGTTCATGACTTTTTTTACTGTTCAAGTCATAAATCCCACAAGATTCTTTTTTCTCTTAAGTAGTACATAATAAGGAAACCGATGAAGCATGCCCCAGTTATAAAGTTGTTGGTACTTTCTGATAGCTTTTTCCATCTATAACAGGTTTTTCTCTAGAACCATGGCCCCAGCAATAGTAACCTCCTACCATTGGAGGGAGCCAACAGCACTTGTTCAGAAATTCTCTTTCATGAGTCTTGGGTCTGAAGAAGTCAACATTTTCACTACTGCAGTATTTGAATCGTATACTGAAATGCTGCAGCACTCCTCGCTTTTCATAACAAAGACGAATTCCAAAAAATAATGGCCTATTCCTTACAATACAGTCTAGCTACCCTTATTTTGAAGTATTAAAGAACATGGGTTAAGCTTAGAACAAGCTGTATTTGGTGCTTGTTTCCGTAAAGAGCAATAAGTTTACCTTCTGAAGGTATCACATACGCCTTTTATTTTTTTAAAGACAGACATAAAAAGTACGTGTTAAATACTAATTAAATATTTTTACAGTTGTAAAATAAAACCACATTCTGCCTCACTTTATTTAACTCTACAGTAAGAGAGAGTGGTAGTAAGAAGAAAGTAATATAGAAATGTGTTGCATGGGATTAGATTTTTTAAATGTTGTTTTACTTGTGCACCAAGTTGGTGTATGACTTCTGTGTGGTTATCCAGAGATAGGGAACAAGATACGACAGTACTGGCTGTACCTTCAAGTAAAATACTAGGTTCTGACCCATCGCAGATCAAAACAGCTGAGGACCCACAATGCGCGTATCCAACATTTAGAAATGTTTTCTTATTTTTTTTGTCTTAGAGTGTAAATGCACTTAAATCTAACCAACCCATACGTAAAGGTCAGGAAAACCAGGAAATAAGTTAACATAAGAACACACCAAGACTTTGCTTTAAATAAAATTAAATTATTGAGTTAAACACTAGTCAGAATCAGAGAGGAAAAACAAATTAATCCAGTTTTTATTCCAGCTTGAAAGTATTTATCCTCTATAACTCAAAATAACTGTGTATGACTTTCACAGCCTTTTTTAAGGTGCTTTCTGTGCACAGAAGGCTAGATTATAGCCTGGCCTGTACTTGCCATATAGAGAAATAAGGATGACTAAAGTCTCTCTAAGGTTTCTGGGAATATGAAACAGCACAAAAGTGTGGGAAATTCATATGAGGTATTTACCCTCCCTTGCTCTTGTCCCAAGGTAACTTTGGATGATATGCCTATGACAATAACCATGCTATTGCTGCGTCATAATTCCAGCACAATCTGAACTACCTTAACTTATACCTTATTTCCCTTGTCACCAAATTATCATTACAGCAACTTTCCAAAGTCTCAAATGACTCAGACTGGACTTCTGTTCTGGAAGGAGTCCTTTTTCTCCTTGCTGAATAGATCCACTGAAGTTCTGGCTTGGCTGCATCAGCTTCCCTGAATGAAAATCAGACCAACACAGACACTATGCTTATTTCATTACTTTTGTACTTTGTGTTTGGAAAATCAGGGGTATTCTAGTTAGTAAAAGGAGTAACAGCTGACTCTTCCACTTGCAATTAGTGATCCCAGAATTATCAAAGTAGTCTATAGTAGAGAGCTTCACTGCAACCAGGTGACAACTATTCTTCTGTAGCATTCCAGGCTTAATGGTATAAAATGGTTATGTTGTTTTCTTCTATATTTTAAGATAACTGTATATTGTAAGAAGTTAAACTACTAGTCACTGTGCCTAACTTGCCAGCAAAGTATTGTGTGTATTCTCACAGAAAACAGCTGTGAGAATAGATTGTTGCTGTCCCTGATGTGCTTTGAGATATGCAATACACAAACTACAAACATATGCAAGAGTGTTTATAATACTGTCTCTGCTTTTCATCAGGTCTCACTCTTTCAAATTGTCCTGGTTTAATGTAGCCCGAATAGGAAGATTTAGCAAGAAAGTTTAGGACTGAGAATTTTCAGGTGTCATATTCTCAGCATTCAACCCATCTGACTCATTTAAAAAAAAAAAANTTTGAGGTAAGACCATGTTGCTCAGAGTTTTATCTTGTCTTTATCTTGAAAACTCCAAAGGACAGAGACCGCACAAGCTCTCTGGGCAGTGTGCTACACTGCTTGACTGTACCCAAGGTGAGAAAGCTTTTCCTTCTGTCCTGCCTGCACACCTGTTTCAGTTCTTGTCTGCATGCGCTATGTGGGTATGTATCTATGCCTCCATCTGTACAGCTAAATACTCACTGAGAATGCATAATGATAATGTCAAAATGTAACAGTTCTTAATAAAAATATCAGATTGCCATAGATTGTTACCTTCCTAAAATCTGCACTGGTGGGAACTGAGATGATAGGTTTTTTTATTTGCTTATTCCTTCTGTAAAAATTAAGAGATATTGAAGAGTTATTGAAACCAATATTGATTCTGTAATTTTGTAGCAAAATAGAAGTTGTCACTGGATAGGCAAGTAGTCTTATGTAGCCTAATATCATTAATGTTGACCTGATAAGCCCTTCGCTTCCTCTAAGAGGCACTTGCTTCTCTCTGCTTCAAACTTGAGTATTCGTTTGCATGACTGCAAATTCACGTGTATTCAACATAGTGCTATGATTTCTTTTTCTTCCAAGATCACATATATGTGGCATCATTTATCATCTGAAGAATGAAGAAGCGTTTGGAGGATTATGAAATCTCAGGTTTCATAAGATGTTCCAGTGAGTTTCTTTCATTTTTCATAAAGATGTGTTTTAAGCTTTGCAAATTAAATAACACAAGCATAATTCACTTAAAAAACACAAAGTGTATATAGCTACAATTATGCTGAAGATACTATTGTATTGCACTCTCGCTCATGTTTTCCAAGTTTCCTGGATCCTGCATCTCTCTGAGTTACCACAAATGGACCGCCCTTTGGCCATGGTTCCTAGAAGCCTGTCTCACAAGTCGAGCCCTTAGCTCTGTGTCCATCCACCTAGAAACACAGGGGAGCCTGGCTCTAGCTGCACTTTTGGCTTCCTAAGATCCTTATAACAAAGCTGGGAAACGTCCTTTAGTTAAAAGTAGGGCTACAATGGCCTCCAAGAGAAGAATTTTGAAACTTCAGTGTGGCATGTCTGCTTTGCTGCAGAGCTGCTGTCTTCTGAGTTCCACTGCAGAGGTTTCTCTAGGGTTTGTGCAGTTTGTTTGCTCCAGGGTCAGATTTACCAGACACACAGCCAAGCTCCAAAGCCCATCTGTAAGGTGGATTGGCCACAGGCTAATCCAGAGTCCTACTCTGTGTAACACAATCCATTTTACAAAACCCTGTAGAGTTGGGTTAGTTTAAAAGGAATTTTAGATAGATGATATTTCAAATTAAATTGGAGAAGTAACATTTCCTGTGTTCTTTTGTTTGCAAAATTACAACAGACTACTTTTTTTCCTCCCTGTTTAGTATAGTAAAATAATAAAATAATTACTGTGATGCAAACTTTAAATTGTTGTTTGGTTTTTGCTTTTTTCTCAGTGGTTTTAAAAGTCCAAAATAATTTCAGAGTGGCCAGAAGCCACAAAATGACCCTAAATAGGGACATCCATCTTATTACGTACTTCCCAATGCTGCAGCTAAGAGCAGAAACGGTGTTTGTATGATGAACCATACCTTGTCAATTGAATATTAAATATAAACATATGTATATAAAAGCTGTAAATCGAATAAAACAATTAGACTACAATACAGAAGTGATACCTTTGTCAAAACTAAAGCACACAAAAACTCTTTAAAGAGAAAGTTGGTCCCTGGAAATATGATAATGTAGAAAACATCAGATAAGCCATTTGTTTTGAACAATTTTCCATTGTCCCAAAGTGCTACTCAAACATTTTTGAATTTTAGTATTACCTTCTGTTAATGAGTGATAGTTATTGTAATAAGTAACAGTTATTACTATTAACAGATAGATGCTATCCGTTAGTAGTAATATCTGGAGTGCTGGATGTTTTACAGTCTCCAGAATAAAAAAACCTCATGCTTTACATTTGCTGTTATTGACTTCAACTGTGAGGGAGACACTTTTGAAGATAAAGTAACCAGATCCTCTGGAGGCAATCATTTGTTCATTTTGGAAGAAGTGAGGGGGTTGTAAGCTCTTGTCAGGAAAGAAATATGAAAGACCAAATGGTTAATTTGCACTGTTGCTGGCCAGGAGTGCTTTAATGCTTGCCAGAGGCAAGTCTGTTAGCAATATGCATGCTTCACACTGTGAACTTTCCTTCACACCACTTTCATTGTAGTTGTGCAAAACACTGTACACAGTTTACCAGAGCTGAAGTCTGCCTTTGTGATAAACTTCATCCACTGATTTCCTCTCCCTGAGACTGAGACCAATATGGGAAAAGCTTATGCTTATTTACTTATATTATTACTGATTCCTTTCAGATCTCACGCATCTCAAGAGCTTCCTGTAACTCTTAACTATGATTATCATGTTGATCAGTGCATCAGTTCTAATCAGTGCTAATCTGTAAAGATGATAAAAAATGCTAGTATCACCAGACTCTAACCAGACCTGATAATAGATCTCTAATCAGACCTAATATCTATTGGATAGATATTATGCAAAGTATTATGAATTTTCAATGCAACCCTTCAGGTTGGTTTGATACTTGGCTATGAACCATTATATTTCTATCTATTTTTGAATTATATTTCCCTTGACAAGTAGCAAGAAATTATTAGATTGCTGTAGAGTCTCCAGGAGAAGTGACTTTGCCTGCAGAGCAAGCAAATTTTTTTTCTAATAATTTATGCCTGCAAATGTCATAGCCTCATTGACATAACAGTATTCTGCCACAAAATGTTACAAAACTGTATAAATACTTGATTGTCAGATGCTAATTGTAACTAGGAGAAAAGGGTTTTGTTATTCTATTGTGATATTTAGAGTATGAAACAGTAAACACCACAGATGTCCTGCATACCTGCTGTAGAAGGAATCATGCAAAGCAGAAAAAGCAATTGGATTTGAGCTCTCTTGTTGCAAATATTTTATATTCTCACTATTGGTTTTTTGTTTGGTTGGTTTTTTTTCTGTTCTATTAACTAACTATCACTCTATGAACGAACATGCTCCACAGAGAACACACAAGATAAGTAGTGTGATATAGCCAAAGCAAGTTAGCTATAGAATCATAGAATGGTTAGAGTTAGAAGAGACCTTAAAGACCATCTAGTTCCAACCCCACTGCCACAGGCAGGGACACCTTCTGCTAGACCAGGTTGCTCAAAGCTCCCTACCTTTCACTACGTTGGAATTATGTATTTAGGTCAACCAAACTTTTCTGTTGTGCTGTTCCGTTCATATGACGCTTAAAAAGCTCCTACAAGGCACTCTGTAAGAAGTCTCCAAAACTGTAAGAATCTTCAGGATAAAGACCAAGACCTTTTTGTGGTTTCTACAGCAGAATCTACTTTTCAAATGAAGCTTGGTGCAGTACTACACACCAATCTTTTCTTTGAACACAAAAAGGATGCCAACCACAGTTGTAAAGAAAAAGGGCAAAACGTTTCTCCCATGTGATCAGTGACTACTCTCAATGACTAATATGAACGACCCATGTAGCATCTTGATAACTTGATCTATACTTATTGTTATTCTTAATTTTTTTTGACTCTACCTAAACTTTTTAATCAAGATAGGAAAGGTTTGGGGTTTTTTTTCACTTGGGTAGATTAACAGACAACTGATAGTAAGAGTGAAAATTCAAATTTAGGCAAGTGACCCACTGTGGACCCAGTTTGTCATCTGGCACAGGAGTTTTCTGCAATGTGGTTACATTATTCTATTATTCTGTACCAGAACAACACTAATAAATTATAATAGTTGTTGTCCTATGTGTAGGATAAAACACATTTTGTATTTGGCAGGAGAACTACTAAAGCTGTGTTGGAGGAAAATCGTCATTATATATTCATCTCATTTTCTGAAAAGTTTACAGTCAGAATTATAATCTCTCTCCAAAGAGGATTACATCCACAATCTAATGCCTGAACTATTTCAGACCGTGAATTTTTGTTTCACTTTGCACTCAGTTCTTCATACGTCAGAGTATACTCATAGATTTTCAGAAAAAGGCTTACTTTTATCTTTTGTCACTTTTTTCTAGAAAAAACCCAAACAAATCCAAAACAAGAAGAAAACCAAATAAAGCGTTACTCAAAAATATACCAACATATTACTGATATACATAGTTTTTCATTCAGCAGCTCAGAAATATTGTTAGGCATGGTCTTTTTAAGCTTTTTTTTTTTTTTTTTAATCTGTTTATAACAACTTTGCCGACAGCAGACAGCCCATGTAACTTCCAACTATCCTGAGATATCCTGGCCTTAAAAACAGTGGAAACCATAACATAAAGATACATTTCATCTCACATGTAGTCCTGAACCCATGGTCTTATGTGGATGTCCAACACCCTACAGTAGATGGTCTGTAGTCAGTTGGTTTCCCCTCTCCTCCCTGAGTCTAATATTTTAAAGCTGTGTGTAGTGAAGAAAAAGCTTTAAAGTCCAACGTACCTAGTATTTTAAGACATTTTTAAATGTTAATTAAATCTTAACGTCTGCTATTTTCTAAAAGTCAATACAACTACCAATGATGGCAACGTTAGCAAGTCAAACCAGTTGCTATAATCTATGCCTTGAATATTACATGACAACACACTGTGGTTATATGAAGGCATACAAGCTTTGGGCAAATGGTTTCTTTAATAATTTAAAGATTTTTCAAGCTGCTATATCATGTGGTACCTCTGAGTATATAAATTAAAAAAGTAAGATAATGAAAACATGCTTAAGTTACAACGTTATTTCTCAGATGGAATCTCTCTTTTGAACAAGCCTATTCAAAGCAAAAGAAGAAATTTAATCAAGGGTGGTTTTTTGTCAAATTATTACTTTCCCCGAAGACTTATTTAATTTTAATTATGTAATAATGTGCTTAATAACAAGAACTGGGTTTTAATGAAAATCTTGTCAGAAAAAAGGCTTTAAGGGGATCATTGAGTTCTTTTTAATACCAAATATAGATATAGCACGTAATGCAGTTGTACTCTGTAGCCCTTAGCAAAAGAATCTGTTTCTACACTGCTTCTCATTTTCTTTCCATAAAATAATTTTGCATTTAAAAGATTCACACTGCTGTGCTTGTAAGAATTCTTTTATGCTAAATTAAAAAGTCACCATATTACTTAAAACCAAGAAGTACCAACTGGGTTTCGTTTGTTACTTCTCATGGTGTCCGATACCTTCACCCCGCTTTCCTGCATATATGTCACAGTTATTTTCCACGAGTGTAAGAATCTCTGCTGCTACATAAACGCTAGCAAAAAACCCCTTAGACTCCATTTGAAGGTATTATAGTATTAAGTGGCTTAGGCATTTGGATTCTATAGTAATGGAATAGGCTGAGAACCTGAGCAGAATAGGGGAAAACTTAATGCATCCTATGCAATGGAGTTGGGGGAGACCAACAATTTACCCAAGTTGCAATTGCAAAAGCAACACAGGAAGAATCTTTCCACACCACAGCATTGCTGGAAAATCAAGCAGCTGGTTCAAGTCAGGGTTTGGTGTAACACAAAGGGACACGGAGTCAGTGTCACTTCCCATCATGCTCTGAAACTGGACATAAGGAGAGATGAGCTGGAGGGCGTGACATTGCATTATCAAGAGTTAAGCTCCACAGCTTACGCAGACGGCCTCTCAAACTGACTAAACAAGCTTGAATGAATGATGATACTCTTTGCTAGTATTGGTGTACTCAACTTGGATTTACAAAACCTGCCATGAAGACAGAGCACTTGTAACCGAGCAAAGAGACAATACATAAGTATTGAAAGGCAATAGTGGTGGAATTGAGAACAAGTCAATTTTCACGTGTGTTTAGGAAACTTGATCAATCTTGACGGTTCTATCAGGGATGAGATAAAGAGGAGAAAGCCTCAGGCACAAGCATGCACAAAAAAAAAAAAAAAAAAAAAAAAAAATAAAAAAAAGACTAAGAAAAAAAAAAAAAAAAAAAAAAAAGATTAAGCAATGGACTGATAAAAGCATTATGTTTAGTACTGAAGTACAATTTTCTCAAACTAACCTGCCAACAGGATTTTTGTTTGGGCTGAAAGCTTAACAAATTTAGTAAAAGCCAAATACATATCAGCTCTTCCCTTCTTCCCCTTTCTGTTTTCCGCATTCTCTGTCATGCCAAGTATGTTTTAAAAAGCAGAAAATCTCAAAAAAAAAGATAACATACATAACTTGCTTTTCTGTGGTTCTATGTTTTCTATTTCTACTTTTCACACTGTTAAAAAACAAACAAGAAAACCCCACCCAAATCAACCAAGACTTGTATCTACTGATTCCAGCAGCACAGTTAAAGTCCAGAAAATTTAAAATGGATTACTTCTCATACAGATATTTACCTGTAAGTAAATGTGGATGGAAGATAACAAAACTTCATGACAAGAACTCTGTAGCCTGAAGGCTTTCAGTAAAAACACTTATCCTTCCCAATAAAGAATTCTCTAATGGGAAGAGTAACTCCACTGTGTCTACATTTCCACAGCATTTTTTACACAGCCCTTAAAGCTGGAAGGTTAAGAAATTATTTTAGTGAAAATGATCAGAGACTTCAATGTACCTATAAGGTAGATACATTTATATGAATGAAAGTACAGGTTCTGACTTTTCCTCTCCCTCCGATTCCTTTCAGTTTCCCTTCTTTGGATGTCTCCATCATTCCATCCTGATTTCCAGCTTCAGTCACTCAAGTCTTTTGCGCAGACCTTGCTGGATCTCCAGCCTGGACTCAATGACAGCTTTAATAATCAATAAATGAGCTATTCTTCTAAGTTACATTAAATAAATTACACAGAAATCATTTGCCTAAAGGAGAACTTGGTGCTTCAAAATTTGCAATTCTGAAGTACAGATAGAACAGATTTTACTTGTGAGAAAACCTGTCTTTCAAAGTTCTAAGATTTTCTATTATTTGAGATAATAAATCAGTGACAACATTGACTGTTTACTTGTCAACAACAACCTTTATGTAAGCTGTACGCCTCTTACCTATGACAATATGACAGACATCTTTCAAAAGCCAGGTGCTTCAGAAAATCAAGTAGTCGATGTGATTTAACAGTGAGCACAGACCACCCCAGCTGGCACTAATATGGCGACTAACCCCCAGGCTCCTTTCCCATAAATGTGTACTTAATGCTGTCACAATGAGCATTCGACAAGGACTGTAGTATTTGAGATATATAATACTTTAATATTGTGTTCACATTATCATTTACTTAATATTTCATTGGAAACTGTGGTATGTTTATACTAAGCACCTTTACCTAAATACAATAGCAATCCAGGTAGGTTGCTGTAATATTTAAAGAAGTATTGCTGTTAACCACAATTGCAACGAAATCATTATATATTCTTCTTTTTCCCAATCTCAACGATGATTCCAAGGGGCTGCGTATATAAAAATCCTGTATACTTCAAGTAGTATATGCCAACCTGTTTCAGATATTAAAACTTCATTTTTTGAGAACACGAAATGGGGACATTTAAAATATAGGTATAAGAAAAAATAGAATATAAATGCTTTTTTATAGAAAAATCTATAGAACACTTGTGCTGAATAGTTCCATTATATCAGTGTAAGATTTCTATGGATTTTTTCTGCTTGTCTTCATTCCTTGATGGAAAATTCCTGCCAGTAGATACTTAAATGCCACACAGTATCTGATTTGAAATGTTGTCAGTAAGCACAGTGCAGCCAATGCTGTATTATTGCATCTTTACTATCAAGATACCAGATGATACTATCACTCACTTTGCACGCAAATTATTTGGGCCAGTTTAATGTTGTATTTCCCATTTGCAATATGCCTCTTGTGATTGTACTACCATTTCAGTATTTGCCCTATCTCTACATATCCTGGCACATTACGTTAAAAAAATCACAATTGCTGTGTATCACTCCCCTATGGCCTTCTCTGACATCCTGAAACATCCCACCAAAATAAATCAGAATTCTGTTGTGAATAAATAATTCATGTGTGCATTCTGCAGATCTGGTATCGAACTGGAAAGATGAAGGGAATCAGATTCCTCTTTTCTCGCAATATCGAAAGGCACACTATTGTGCAAGTGGTGGCTGATATAAAGACAAAATCTCAAAAATACTTAAACAAAATGTAATTTACAGTGTATGTAAATTTTGTTTTTAAAGATGCACGAGTAGTCTACATTCTTCTACTCTGTAGCTTCTGTAATCATAAAAGCTACATACACCAACGTAAGCCAAATTTGTGGTATACTTAATACTTATTAGAGCTTTTATCTAGGAATTTCCTGTAGTTTATGTAGTTACACTGGAAATATTATTGTATAACACCTAAGAAAATTTTTAGATGTGTTTATAAAGGTTTCATAATAATAAGAGATAGAATTTTTTGGTGGTACTTAGGGCTTTCCAGAACATCAGAATCAAAAATTTTTAAACTTCTAAAAAACCCCAGGAATTATAAAACAAAAAAGGTATCAAACCGAGCAGCTAAGAAACAAGTTTACATCAAACTAATCTCCCCACAGCCCATCTTCCTGCACATGGCTTGGCACTGCCATTCTATGCCACTAGTTGGTTTGCTCTACATCTCAGTTACCTCTAGTCCACTGCACACGAGGTTCAGTCTGACTATCCTTTTTTAAGTGCACTTTTCATAAAAACAGCTTTCCACAAGTTTATCTCATTACCGTATTCAAAACTGTGCCTATTGCAGATGGGGCATATAACTATGTATGGCCATAACTACCTAACTGCTGAGAGAAGGCTCAGTCAGAACATTTGTATCAAAACAAAACAAAAAATGGTGTTAATCCTAAAAATGCTCTGTATCTGTATATAATTATATATACAATATGCAAAATGAATGAATCTATAGCTCTTACAAATACTCCTAGAGAATAAGGATTTATTTGGAACTGAGTGGTAGCAGTTTTAACAAATAACGACAAAAAGACAAAGAATCGAAAATCAATTTCCACAGCATAGCCCGTACACCTGTAACGCCTCATATTTTCACTGAATTACTGCCAGTTCATCACTCAGTAAAAGAAGCAGAAAGCAATCAGGACATACCCTCTATTGATAAATTTCATTCCAAACTCAACCACAATACTAGACCATCACATTACATGCCAACAACCACTGGTATAAATGATATCATTATATGACATCATTCTACATATATTCAAAACAAAATTACCATACACTTCTTCTAAAACTGAAGGGCCAGTAAGGTGTTATCACCCATTTAGAGAAAAATATTTGCTGTAGCCTTGTGAAAATCCAGCCCCTTAACGCACAATAATTGCGTACTAGGGATGTTGCATCAGAGATAATGTAAAATACATGAGCCCATGGGACCAGATGGGATGCATCTGAATGTGTCAGGAGAGCTGGCCAATGCTATTGTCATGCTTTTCTGCATCATTTTTGAAAGGTCACGGCGATGGGGACTCCTGAGGATGGGGGAAGTGCAAACATGATGTCCATCTTGGAGAAGGGCAAGAAAGAGGATTTGGGGATCTACAAGTGGATCAGCCTCACGTTAGTCCCCTGAATATTTACGGGACAAATGTAAGTCATTTCCAAGCACACGCCGGATGAAATGATCATTCAGAACAGCCAACATGGATTTACCAAGGTCAAATGTTGCCTGAGCCCTGTGATGAGAAAAGTGGTTTTGTGGATAAGGCGCATGCAACCTATATAGTGTTTACCGTGACAATAGTGTGGCCTTTGCCACTGTCTTCCATACTATCTTGATAGCCAAATCAGAGAGATGTTAGAGAAGTCATGAAGACAATAAATAAATAAATAAATATTTTAAGAACCAAGGAGGACAAAAGAAGAAAAAAACCCAGTAACTAGCTGTCTGGGGAAAATGATTTCTTCACATTTAGTTTCATTGGCTCCAGGTTTGGGCAATATGCTTCAATACAATGAAATCTTACCTGCCTCCCCAGGAACAACAAGTGTCCTGTCATTCTTTTATCACACAGCCTCTGCTCTGCCTGTTTCTAAAATTGTATTAATATAGGAAAAATAATTTATAAAATTTACTTTTACGAAGTGTCATTTTGTGTATTTTAATGTGTTATTAAACTGCACTGCTGCATTTTTTGAATGCTTCTTAACACAACACATAATCATTACACAGAGTTTCACTCAAGAAATACATGAGTATTGATTCATAAATTGTTTTCCTAGATGCATGACTACTGAAATACCAAAGTCTTCAGCTTAAATATATAAATCTCAATTGACTAATTATGTAAAATAGCACCAGCCAAATACTTCAGACTAGTCTCTTAATCAGTTCGTATGTGATACTGTCAAAGAGAAGCATTTGAAAATTGAACTATTGAAATAGTCTAGTTGCTTTTTAAATAACTCTGAGTCAAACACTTAAATAAAGAAATCAGTCTGTAAAAATGAAAACCAAGCCTTAAAAAAGGGAGCTAAAACAGCAAAGTACACCAAAAAGGTAAACCTTATAGCTGGTTAGTTAACAAAACAGTCTCATCAACAAGTTACTACACACTAGCCATTTTGAAAAGCAGTACTGGTAAATGATATATGACTATCAATTGGCAAGCTATGCAATCAAATCATAAATCTGTAAGAAACACAAACTACTTAAGTAAAAAGTTCTACCACAGAAAAGGAAAAAAGTTCCCTTATCTAAAAGTGTGTTTACCTATGATACGTTTCCTTTAAAATGGCATTTGAGATCTCTTTCTACAGTTTCAATATTCCACCAGAAAAACAGTAAAAATAGGCTTGATTATTAAAACATATAAAAATTTAAGAAAATTGGAGTGTGCACTACAACCTGATGTTACAGAGTATTATTTTCTGATGTCCTTTCTTAGGCTGTCCTGGACAAAATTGCCGGCTGGTCTTTCAAACTGCAGGTAAGTAAAAAGGGTGGATACCAGCTGAAGAGGCCTCTTTAAAGCCACTCAGCATTCTCAGGTCTCACTGGTAAGCTGTAATCAAAGTGATCTGAAAAGACTGTGGATTTCATCCTTGACCTTCAGAAAAGGAAAATTAAAAAAAAAAAAAAAAAGAAGGAAAAAAAAAAGGAAAAGAAGACAGCAGAACTCAGCAACTCAAGAGAAACTGCCTTTTTACAAAGTTAACTTGCAGGATAGCAGAATGCATGTTCATTAAATGTAAAAACTGTGATTTGGCAGACAAATACAAAAACACGTTCTAAAGTGGTCTTACATTTCATTTCTGTATGCTTGAAGTAATTAGCAAGTCAATATTTGCATAGCTGTGAATAACACAAAGTATGTGCTTGCCCAGACATGCAAAAAAGGAACATGAGGAGAGGAACGGTGGGTAATTGGGACCATAACAATAAACAGAAAAATAGGCTTCCTTGCTTTTATTGATCATGTCCTTATTGGGTAAGACTTTTCTCCACAGAAATGCTTATTTCTCAATATAAAGAAATAAGCATTACTACTCCACTCTAGTTGTTTTCTAGCTTCAAATTCATGAATAGTTCATCGGCTATAAATAGGGTTAATAACATACTGTGTTATTTTTACCTTGAGTGTTGAAATGCTAAGCTTTTCCTGTGTGCTTATGAGAAGACACAAATTCCAAGACATGTATTATATGTTACATAACAAGACAGTCATTTGTTACTGCATACTTCTGTATCATTTCATATTTGCGCAATAAATAGAAGTTGTATGCATTTTTTACCAAGAATACTGCTGTTAAATCACTCTAAAACAAAGACATTCAGATATTCCTTAAGGTACAGATATGAACAAGCATGAATGTTTATGAAATATTACTTCATGGTTTGGGTGATACTTTTGTCATGACTGTCACTTGACACCTGATTTGATATCTGACAAACCAGTTTTAATCCAGGCTTTCTGTGATCTGAAATCATCTCCTCTTAACACCGATACTCGTTCTGTAGCAGCTCCAATTTATGATTCCACTAGATAATATTCCAAAACATGCCAGGAGCCTAGGCTGTGATCCTTTGATGTAATTTGCCTGCTACTTTCCTTTAGGAAAGATTACCCTCTTTCCCGGAAAAGCTTTAAGAACTCTGCTGTTGGTAGCAAGTAGTGGCAGCTGGGAATGTCTTCAGGCTACAGAAACACCTTTTCTGACTAGCATGTCCTGAGATTAAAATTTGTCGTATTCCTTTTGTTGTACATGATGTTCAGCAAAAATGTACCCCCCGTGTCAGAACAATCAGTAAGGAGATCCTAAGGCCATTTCCTGCTGTAGCAGCTGGAGCAGTGAAACCAGCACCCACGTGGTTCAATGACAACATCGAAGATGTGCTTATGGTGTCCTATTGTAAACAACATAAAGCATATGCGGGGTGGTGGCAGATTTTAAATTAAATCTGGCATCTCCTAACTTTCCAGTTTTTCTTTTCACAATCCAATTAATCTTTTGACTTTTGGTGGTGACAATGGCATGCATTAGATATGTGGAGGAAGTCAGCTATCTATGCAAACTCCGACACATAACTGCCCTTCGCATTTGAAGCTAACTTTTAAGTTTGGTCCTGTTTGTGAAATCTAGACCTGTCTTTTATGGCATAATGGATCATATTTCATATGGGAACAATGGACAGAAGGAGAGGTTAGAAATCAAAATGTCAGCTTTAGGACTGATCTTCTGCAACACCATGTAATCTTCTGGTGAGCAGGAAAAGACTAAATGAAAGAATCAAATGTTATTAACTTGTTAACAGCATCCTTTAAAAGTTTTCCAGTTTCAAATCCCCTATCAATCTGGATTTCACCATCAATTGTAAAAGGTTTCTTAAAATGCCCACGCAAACCTAGTTTAGCAATGCTAGTTTCCACAGTAACTGCTTACTGCTCTGCTCAGTCAGCTGAACTCTCTTTGCCCCTTCTATATTTTATGCAGAACCATAACAGACAGAACAAGGAAAAATGAGCATTGAATCCAAAGGCTGAGGTATCAAGTGGACATGAGCCAGCAATATGCCCTTGTGGCAGAAAAAGGCTGTTTGTCTAGCTCTGCCCAATTGTGGGTCTCAGTGCTTCTTTGGAACAGCACCGAAGTTTCTTTAGATACGTCTTTATGTTTGTGTGCACATAAAAAAGCAAGGGAGAAAGGATATTACAGGCCTTGCAAGACCTAAGCAGTTTAAAATCAGGTCAAAGTACATTTGTTTGTACAAAGTATGTTTCAAATTATGTTTTCAGAAGGATACACAAAGGCTGGAACTCCCATGTTTTAAATACTAACATTTCACTGGAAATACTGTTATGTAGATCTACCTCCATAGTAAAAGGAACCATAGCATACCTTCTGACATAAGAAATCTTAATTCTCTTGTGGCTAGGGTTAACCCTGAGGACCTTAGTCTTCCTGTTCTGCCCCAGTTTATCCACTGGGAATACACTTCTGAAGCCAAATACCGTTAGTTTATTAGCTGAACAGTGCTGTAATGACGGCAGCAACCAGTAAAAATGAGCTGGTTAGCATCAACTATGTGGGGTCATACTGTATAAAAGTTTTTTATGCCTTTGAATTTGTGCACTACCAAGAACTTCCAACTTTGTTTTATCTTTAAACCTTGAACCAAAATCATGTATGTATAGCTCTGTCTGAAGGTGAATAGCAATTTCTTAGATAATTTTTCTAGTAGCATTTGCCTACTTTCAGCGATACTTACAAAGATTCCTTTTTTTAAAGATTGTAGAGAAGTCATGTTTCCTTAAGCTTTCCTTGAGCTTCCTGCAAACCCTTTTTTTCTCTCAATTATGAAGTACTTACAATCTGTAAGACTGACACATTTTTTCCTGTCAGTCTTCCTCTTATCACTCTAGTTGTTCTTTCTGGAGTAATATTATCGAGAAACATAATTACACTTTATGTTTAAAATAAACAGCATAAGTAGGTTTAAAAAATAGTACAGCAATTTTAAATTTAAAATCATGATCATTGGAGCACAATGATGACAGAACAAAATCTTTCCTCTTCACCAACTCATGGTTTTGTCTAAAATAATTAAAATGATGTTGCAAGCATTAATCATTGCAATATGCAAACTGAACTTTTTGCGCTTCTTGTCTCTATCAGTAAGAACATTACTCTTCAATTCTTTTTACTGAAAATAGTATTTTGGGGTCAGTAAGAATTCATTATCTTTGCAAATAGGTATCCAAGACACTTTCAACATGCTTTTACTGCAAATTTTGTGGAAGCCAAGATCTGCAGTGAAAGAGAACAGTCATGCTGTTCTGTAGATCATATACCCTGGCTATCTGTGAAATAGCTGAAGCAGCTGAAATGGCTACTTACAATTCAGACAAGACACTCAGACAACCCATTCTAACTTAAGGATGGCATATAACTACAATCTATGACAAAAATCACGATTACAACAAAATAAAAGATTATCAATTTGTAAAAAAAAGATAATTTTATGAAGTAGATAACTAGGACCAGAATTATGAATTTTAAAATTTTTTTTCTTTATTTTATAGTTTTGTAAAGAAGTGTTACTCTCTTAATATAAAATTAGAAACTATATGATTTCACATCAGCTTAGGTGTGTTTGAACGTCTAATTTCTATTTCAGTACTTTCATCTCTCTCCTGTACTCATCTATACACATGTACGGTGATTCTTTATGTCGTCTTGGGTAACATTCTACAGGTTTCTGTAAAGTAGAACAGAATTTGACACTTTTTATTTGCTGCATGATGCCCTATGAAATCTAATAGCAAGCATTCCCTGTCTCACTGTTTTCCCAGTTCCTAGGCAGACAGTCTGCCAACGAGCACGAAAGCCAGAGAACTTGTGCTATATCTGTCACTCAGGGGATGTGTTATGACAGCCGCAACAAACACGTTGACTAGCTAGACTCAACTGTCCATTCTTAAACCTTAAGTTATTAAGCTGTTAAGGGCTATTATACAGACTATGGCTTAGAATTTAATTAATTAGTCTTCTTACTTCAGAAGAAATAAAATATATAAACATTCTTTTTAGTAAGTTGAACCGGACTCCATTTACAAGGCAGGAATAGAGGTAGGCCTGCAAGATAGCAAAGAGTCTCCTAGTCAGTTAATATGTTGCCTAATATTAAAAAAAATAGTAATAAATTATAACTGTGCTATGAATATTATTTTTTCTGGCACTTTTCAGTTACTGATCCTGCAATTCAAAATGCAAACAAGAAAAGCTGACATGACAAATGGGGACTTTTGAAACCTGCATCTATCAGTTGTACCTTCTTAACAATCTGAGGCAGTATTATCTATTCAGTATTCTTGGTGAAACTTTGCAAAGATCAAGAAAATAAAAAAGCGAATTAGTAGCCATCTGAAGAGACGTCTCAAAGGTAATACAATTCTATTCTATCACTCAGAGCTTTTCTTAAAGCTGTGATAAATGTCCCCTCACAATGCCTTTGCCTAAAAAAGTAAATATCTATCACTGTCATGATTGCAAATGGAAGAAAAAGTAAAAAAAGCACAATTGATTTAAATGGCTTTCATGCTGTCATAGTTTCAACCAAAAGAAAACAATTATTGCTATTAATTTCATTGTCAGCTTCTGAAGGAGTGAATAACTCAGCATATTAAGATAAAAAGATATAAATCAAGGAGAAATTACTGAAATCATATCCAAAAGTTGAGACATTTTAATAATAATCTTCTGTGGTTTTAATTATATGAAATCTTTTAGAATACTATAAGGAAATATAACATTCAATATTTAATATTTTATTACAGTTCACACACTCCAAAAGTAAGGTGAAGAGATTCATCACAGGCAAATGAATGGTCAGTGTCCAGATGTTATAAAATCTAATTTAAAACAATGTTTGGCACTTCTATTTAAAAGACCATGCTTAATGAACATCTTTATTATACTTGTCTTATTTAGTCCCATGTGGACCTTCAAAAGGAGGGTCTGAATACCATAGTTGAGAATCAGAGGGAATGCATTAGAACAGCAGTAGCATGGGAAGATCTTGTGAATGCGATAGAGAATAAAGAAAAGAAAATGGGAGGAAAATAATTTATGAGGCTACCCTGCTAACCAAGGATTTGAAGGAACCGGAGTGGCTCGTTGCCACTTAACAAGAACCAATGTGCTGAATCTCAGCTTTCTGAAATGAGGTCAGAAATAGTTTTCTGCATAGTGGAATAAACATTCAGAATAAAATACCAACCCAGAGCAGTACGGAATCCCAAAAATAAGTTGCAATCTTAACTCTACATTTTTTTGTGTAGGTATTATAGTGAATGAGCAGATACGAAGGTAACAAGTGAAAAATTTTCTTGTTCATGCAACAGTTCAATTTTCCTGAATCAGTCATTCTGCACAGTAGATATAAGGTGAAAAGATATAATGGAAGCAATAATGATGCTTTGCAGAGTGGAACATCTCCATTAGGGTAAAACTAGAGAGCTGGTGTCAGCACCTATCTGTCTGTCTTGCAGCTGGGCAAACCTTAGAAAATGGCTGTGTCAAGACTTTTTAAGGATAGAAGTGCTCACTGCTTTCCAAATAATGCATGTATAGGATTTGGAGTTCTGTGCTATGTGTATCCCTTTGCATGTTCTGAAGTGAATATGATAAGCTTCTGGAGCAGCAGCTACCTCAAAACTCAAAAGGCAAAATGCATTCTTTGTAGTCGCTAATTAGCATAATCAGAGAATGAGTACAAAGAAATACAAGTGTATTTAGAAATACAGGATTAGCAGGAGCTTTCTGTCTCTTAATGGACAGTACCTTATTATCTCAGGTAATGGACTGTGTAAACTTTTTCATAAACACATCAACTTTATCTTAAAACTAATAAGTGGAGTTTCCCCCCTAACTAGTCTACTGAAAGACTGCATTGTACCTGGTTGTAATAATGGTTAGGAATATTATTATAGTATCTTATCATTGCCAGCCTAAATATGTTAAAAACATAGCCACACATATTTCTGACAACGTTGTGCTTCCTGGGTATAAGCTTTATGGTATATTTCCAGTGATTCTTAGTTACAATTTTGCTGAACTGTGCAACTGAAGATGGAGTTGGTAACAGTCATGAATATATGTTTCAGAAACAGAGTTAGTACTAACAATAATTGTTTTTCTACTTCTGCATTTTTCAAAATAGTCTTACCTAATAGAAAAATTTGAACCTTTTTTATTCACAAAAAAAAAACCCCAAAACCCAAAAAAACATACACAGAGAAAAAAACCCACCTTCTTGCAAAGGCTGGAGCTTCTTACAATGTTTGTGTAGTAAGTTGAGAGAGTATTTAAAATTAGAATGAATCCATAGATAAATAAGTACTTTTTTTCCCCTATTTTCTCTCTGCTCATCCCTAAAAAAACCTGAACATATCTAGAAAACAAACAGGTTGTATTTCATGCTGGAGCTAAAACTCTAAAATATGTAAGCCTCAATCTTTTCCTAGTGGAATGAATCTGAAAAAGTTATTCCAGGGCAAAAAATCCTGCAAAATACATTCCAACAAATTTCAGCACCTCAGCTGTAGAAAGGGAGATTAATACAGCAAACTAAGTAAGGGAAATTAAGAGAAATTAAATGTCTGTATTTAGCAAGTGCTACACCTGAGCTTTATGACTCTTTGAGGGAAGAATTACAGTCGTTCCATCACAAAATATTTTGGCATTTCTTTTACTTAAGGGAACTCAGAATTGGCTGAAGCTTTAAATTTTAAATAAGGAGTTATATGTATTTTAGTCCTTCAAAAGACTTAATGAATTCCCTTCTAATGCTAAACTGCCTATACCACTAAACCATACCTGCCTCCTGCCTTCCCATATTTAAATAAGAAAAAATAAATAATAAAAAAGAATGAACAAATAATAAATTAAACTAAAAATAAAACAAAAAACAAAATAAAGACAAACCAAAGCCATGAAGCCACATTCAGCTTCTGAGTGACAGGAATATTCAACATATCAGGCTATGAGGAACTTTCAGCCATTTGGAAGCAAAGCCGAATTTTCAGTCTCAGACTCCCATGGTGATTCTGAATGATGACATTTTCTCATTTTTTCAATGGGCCTTTTCCACACAGTTCTCAGATTCAAACCTTTTCTACCTCTGAATCTAATTGGGCTGTTGGATCATCTGAAGCCATCTGAAGCTTCTTTATTGCAACCTGTTAAGTTCTATATTAGCTTTTTCATTCTCCATATCATTCTTGGATTCTCTCTAAATACTCCCCTAAATGGGGACTAGAGTGCTTATTTCAGTATTGTTACACTCGCCCAATAGAAACTGAAAGGGTTTCTTAGCTCAGATCACGGGAATTAGCATTGTTACATGTAAAGAGATATTTTTTCTTCTTCACATGAATGGTATTTGTTTCCTTCGCCTAATATTTTTTTCCTGTGGTATTTGCAAAACAAACACACGTATGCCCAGGAACATGTACCAATTGTTCAAGAGCATTTTTGCCCAAGTTTCCAAAGACTTAGTCTCTGAGATGTGAGCTTCCAAGCTTGTAACTGAAGATTCCTCTTTTCAGAAAGGACCAGTTCTTTCTGAGCTTTTTGGACAACGATTACTTTTTTCTCTATCTGTTTATTCTAAAATTGCAGACTAGATGAAAAATATGCTTTTTTTTCCTTTTCTTTTTTTTTACCATGGAAAGCATCACAGATAGGCACAATAAATTCTGCAGCTCTCAAAAGTGTTTCTCTTTACAGTGAAGTATTATTCTTTTATAGATTTTGTAAATGAAGAACTTTGCATATTTTATAGAATAGATTTTTGTCTCAGAATCACATCAAATATGCTAACGCATGAAAACACCAACAGGCCCTTGCAAAACCTTTAAGGAAACAGATGTTGAAATTGTAAATGTGAAACAGTAGGTGTATAGTATTTGAGCTTTTACAGGGAAAAATAACAGCATAGCAAACACTATGTTGCTATGCATGGATGGTTGTAAATAGCGCATCTTACAAAATATTCCTTCCTGACTTTCTTTAATATTTTGTAATAGATTCATTATTTTTACAGCTTAGCATGACTTGTGGTTTAAAAAGTTGTCCTAAGGGCAGATGATAACATTTGAAGTGGGTCAAAGTTTCATTGCGAGTAAGCAACTTTGTGTAGTGCTGTAAAATCCTGTGGTTTGTTTAATAATGGCTCTAGCAGGTGGCATATGGCTAATACAGAGTCTGTCGCTATCTCCAGGGTGCCAGACATTCCTCAGATTTTCTGAGAGAGGAATTTTTTTGGTAGATTTGGATTGTAAAGGCACGTGAGCATCTGCTGCTTGCTCAGTCTCATTATCATCAACAGTTAACTCCTACAGCTCTCAGCCTAGCAGCCAGAACCAGGAGCTCAATTTTGCTTTCACCATGAGCGGTGACTTTGACAATCTATGTTGCAAAAATTTTCTATTTGAATACAAAGAAAGATTTTGTTATAAAGTAAATACAGCTTTTTGAAGGTATATTAGAAATTATAAAACCAAATAATTAAATAGGAGTTTTAAATTGGGATGAAAACCTTCCGATTGCCTTTTCTTTCCCATTGTTTAAAAGAAAACTGAGACCTGAAACAAAACATTTAATCCAAATTTATCTGGAGTTGGAAACATCTAAAAAATTAACCTGTTGCTTTGAATTTTATATTACCATCAGTCACCATAGAATTTAAATGGCTTTCAAGTAAAATCAAGTACAATAAAGTCCACAACGAGCTCTAAGGAATCTGTAACTTTCTCTGTTCTTTACTTTTGACAGGTCTTTTGATTTTATATACTGATATTCCTTTTTTTTTTTTTTTACCTGGTTGCTATTAAATCACTGACAGCTTTAAAACAGAAACATGAAAGGCATTGGAGAAAATAAGTTAAAGGAAGCATTAGCATCTATTTACCTTTGTGGATTGTAATGGCTTTTCTTGGGCACTATTTAACCTCAGTATCTCCCCATAAATACACACCCATCTTTTACCACTGGTGAATTAGAACAAAGAACAGTTTCCTAACGATGAGCCATGGCTATTGAGAGCTTCTGATAGGATGCTTGGTGAAAATAGCGTAAAAAAAAAAATTTTTTTTTTGCAGTAAACTTCTGTGTATAACCTTAGGCTCTCAAAGCAGAAACTGGGTGGAACGTGATGCTTTAAGCCTATGAGCACTCCATTTTTCCACTGCTTCAGGTCCCCAGGCACCAAGGAGTTTTGAAATGCGGAGGGGGGGTAGATAAATGCATTGCGTCTTTGGCCAATCCTTGACCCTTTGATACCTGCAAGGTACCAAGCTTGACTCCTGAAAAATAATCTTCCTACCCTTTATTATCTCCTCTATAATTCCTCTATACTCAGCATAAAACTCAGGCCAGATTCACAACTTCTTCAAGACGTATCCAAAAAATACACTTGCTTAAAGAGTGAAGACTCTGGAAATGTTCTGCCTAAATAGCTTTTCAAACAAAATGCGAAGCATGGTGTAATGGCAATGTTTTTCTTACCATGCTAGTATGCTACTTTAATTTTAACGTACAGGAATTGTTCAGCTCTGGCATTGCTCCACTGCTGCAGGATGAGGCCACTAAAAATTACTGACACTGACATGAAGAATTTAAAATGGGGACAGCAAATTGTGAATGTTGAGTGTTTTGGGATCCCACTGTGCATTCTCAAACACATAACAGAGCTAATAAACATTGTTAGTACAACAGAAATGGCATCTACTCATGCCTCCATGCATGCACGCAGCTCCTGAAATTGCTGTTTATGAGGGTTTTACTAAAATTATGGCTATAATTTGTGTTCAGATAGTGATGGCAGGTCATCGTCCATTAGCAGTAAGGGTACCTCCATGAGGTAGGTACTTAAACAGACGTGGTGAGGGCTGACACGCCAGGGGCAGTGGCCAGGGACACGTAGCCCACCACAGGGCTGGACCATGGGCCAGGCAGCCCACCTGCCCACCCACCCCATAGCTGAGGGCCTGGGACCAGGCTCTGGACCCAGCCCAGAGGTGAGGACCATTGCTGGGGCTGCAGCACATCCAAAAGCAGCCCTGTAGCCCAGCAGTGCCCCCAGGGCACTGTGACAGGCACGCTTTGCCCAGGGCTGGTGGCAGAATGGGGCTGCTGGTGACTGTATGGGATCTGGGTCAGCCCCATCAACACGATGGCTAAAATTTTGAAACGATGCTTGAGATGCCGTGTGTAACTGCGGCTACCTCAACAAACACTGTCTCCAGTGATGTAAAAAATAGCATGCCATACTTTAAGATGTCTAATACTGTTAAAAAAAATGCAAAACAACAAACAAACCAAAACAAAACAAAAAAAAACAAACCAAACCAAACCAAACAAAAACAAAACAGGGAGAAGAAAGGAAATAGCCACTTGCAGAAAGCTGTTTTTTCATTGTCCTTTCCATTTTGGAAGGCTCTAAAAACCACTCCCTCTAGATTAGGGACCAAGCCCAGTTGTTGTTATCCCGTAGGATACTGTAGGTGAAGCAGTGTTACGTGCTGGGAAGTGCCATCTCCAGGGCAGCTGCAAGTGCTGTCCAGAGATCTGGCATATGAGCAGGAAAGATGTTGCTAATTTTGAAATAGCCAGAGGGACAGAGAAATCTTTCTTTAGGAACAAGTAATCCTCTGTTTATTTGCTTGTATGACAGATCAAACTGGTGCTAGTACCCTGCCTACAGGAGGAAAAACATGACTTTCCTCCAAAAACTTTCATGGAAGAAAAGCTTTCACAGAGAAAGAAGCTTTGTTTATTTGTTTGTTTTATGAAAAAAAAAAAAAAAAAGCTTTCATACACAATTCCCTTTGCTGGTTTTGACCTGTCACAAGGAACAAACCAGATGTATTCAATATAGTGGGTTTTCATATTTTTCTTTGTCACAAAATCTTGATAGTGACAGCTATTAAAAAAACTTTAAAAAGGAATGCAGACATTCTTAAAATGTGTAAAAGCTTTCAAGTACCATATGTGCCAAGAATTAATCTCGGATGTCGCATTACAAACCTAATGACTAACAACAGCACTTTTAATGAGCCTTTTGAGAGTAGAACAGTTGAAGGAGAGTAACCTGAATGAAGGCAGGCCAGAAGCACAACTAATAATGTGCACTTGGTCATGCCTGGTCTTCCATGGGCATTTTGGAACATCTGACAAGAGCTGCCTGGGGAAAAGGACAGCAGTTTACCCTTACAGGCCCTTGCAATGAAACACTGGATGCTTTTTATGGAGTACCAACAAAGACTAGAATAACGACTCAAAAACTTGTAGGAAAATCATTACAATAATAATTCCAAACTACAAAATTTATCAAAGGACATGTTATCGCTCTTACAGCGATGCAGCTGTTACAGAGTCAAAACCTTGAGAATATTTTGTTCAGCCTGGTGGCCAGAGGCAGACACCTTAGTGCCCTGATTTTTAAACTGGCCAAAGAAACACAGTGGCTGCATGTGGAGTACAACCTTATCTTCAGGTTTGGATTAAGTAGACATAGATTTAGACACACAATACTGTGCATGTAAAAACATCTGACCAAAACTCTCCTTAAGCAACCTATCTTTTGCCTCCTACAATCACGCTTCTCTCTTCCGTTTATAGTTTACAAACAAAAGGAGAGAGCCTTAAAAAAAAAAAAAGTCAAATAAATTAAAGAGACCATATATAAATGAAGGGAAGACTTATACTTAAAGAAATATAATACTTATATTAATAACTAACGGTTCAGTCAAGTGGAATACTCCAGTTAGAGGTCTTTTCTTCATTAGCATGTACAGTGTTGTAAAACTCATATAGAAGCAAGTATGTTGTTTCCCACAGAATTTTTATATTTAAGACTTTGTTTTTATTCAATTCAGGAAATAAGTCAGAGGACCACTGCAGCTTTCAACCATTTACCCTAGGGCAAAACACATTCTTGATGAAGTAACTCTGAACATCCAGCCTTGACTTCTAAGTTTTCCTAAAATCATGGATCCTGAGGCCCTGGGTTTCCTAATATTCTTACTCTGAGAGGTTGCTCTGTAATTCACAGAGTTAGAGAAAACTACATTGAAATTGTTTTCTTTAGAAAGTCAGAGAGAATTAGGCGAACAACCTAAAGAGACAGTCAGGCATGAAGCCAAAAACCCCTTTATTCACAAGCGCATGGTAATGTAGCCCTGCCTCGCTTTTGCCATTGTTTCAATAGTACCACTGACATAAAAACATCCAGTTTTTATGACTGAGCAAAGTTCTAATGTTTTTGGTTTTTTTTTCTAAGTGTCTGTCAAAGTGTTTTGTTCCAGAAGGTGATTTTTCTAACATTGGTTAAGATATATAGTTCTTTGTTTTATGTATTTTTTTTAATAATCTCACTGTGAAAGGCAAATAGTGTGCTATTAATCATGTGTGACTGTTTTATATCTTTAACATCTTATGTTAAGAATGAGAAAACGTTAGACAAGGGAATAAATCCCACAATAGATGTTCTGTATGCTTGTCTTACTGTCCTGCTCTACTGCTACATTTGGTGTCAATGTAGCAATACAGTATGTGGTATAAAGTATACTTACGTGTAGAGTTCATTGCAGGTGTAGCAATGAATTATTCCTATTTTCCATGCTTAATATTGTTGATTAAAAAACATCTTGCAAAATGTATCACAAAAAATGACTCCATAGGCACTGGGTTTTGTTGGCTTTTGAAAGTCACTTACACTATGCTATTAATACCAAATTTTAGAACTATATTTATGCTATCTGTTCTTGCAGTAGAATAGCAAAAAGGATACACTAACTAAGGTTGTCTTGATTCATGATTCAGCATTTGCAAGAATTAGCCCGTGAGCAGCTGCCCTGTCCTAGAGCATATACGTATGTCTGCAGTGTATCCCAAACACCCTCCCAATGCACAGAAGAAAACAACCCTCCAAGGATGCCATCTTACCCTCCAAATCCTTTAAAAGATCAAGATTAGACCTATTCTGGCATTTAAGTTACTTTCTACCCATATACTACACTTCAAAATCTCCAAGTAACTTGATGATCCATCTTACCTAAAACGAAAGACGTCTTAAGTCACCATTTTCAGTTTAGGGCACTTTCAAATATGGGCAGACTCTATCAAATATTCACATATGCAATTATATATTGCAAGCACTGAATCCCTTATAAAACACTCAAATAAGACATTGTTTAATTGTCTTCCTGAAACGTGCATGATACCATCTTTTTTGAGCCAAAATTCTTCCTTGTTTTCAAAGTTCGCCATGCTGCTGAGGGTAAATGTCTTCTGTAATTTGCTAACTATATTCAAACCAGTAATAAATGTAGCTACATAAAATTTGGAACGTATCTTTTGTATGCAGTATGACTCTTTTGTCATTTCTACACTTCCTTTTCTACATTGCACAATTAGCACAGCAGGTGGTCGATTTCACATTTTTCTTCCTCTCTCTCAAATTCTCATAAATCCCTTACTTTTCTAATTTCACACTCCACTTCTAACAGAAATATTTTCCAAAATGCAAGACTGTGGGCTTATACTCTGCTGATGTTTTTAACAATTCAAGCCACCAACCTACTTATACTCTCAAAATACAAAGATATTCTGCTTGTGCCAAATAAGCAAGCAGCTTGTTTATGACTTCCTTTTTAGCCACTAGCAGCTGTGCATAAATGTCTTGCTTATGAAAATGATCTTAGTGTTATCCTGGGATTAAAAACATGCCTAAACGTCCTGCATCGAGTTTTAGCATTATAAATGAATCCAGTTTGACAATTAGACCTATTAATAATTCTGCAAATGTGTTGTAAGTGTAAGAAAAGGGTCTTGCCTCAAGTTTCCTGACCTCCGTTCCAGGAAAGTAGAGGAAGAGAAAACAAGAGTCTCACATTTTGAACACACATGTAGTTGAAATTAATTTACTGGGCCATGGCCAAATGGTTAAAGCAATTGTCTGACTGAGAAAACTGTGCACTGAGCTTCCCCTCACTCTTTTAGCTAGCCAACAACTTTTGGTACACAGAAGCCACTGTTAGCATATGTCTTTAACAGTGAAGAAAAAAAAAGGCAGCCATTCGTATGCAGAGAGGTAGAGACGGGGGAATATGTCATGGCCACATCAGGGTGTGCGACTCAAAGGTATTGCATTCAGGCACATTTGGATCTCCAGCAGTGCTTATGCTGAGAGAGCAAAAAATATCATAAGGGACTTCTCTTGGAACAAGATGGTAGGCAGAGGACTGAGAATTGCTTTTGAAAGGAGCATGTAATACTTGTTTTTATGACAAGGCATGAAATATGGTAATGAAAACCCTTGCTGAGGGCTCTACAAAAGACATACAGTGTCAAGCTAAACTTGTTGCAGTCCCTGAAATTAAATATTTCTTGTCCTTAAGCAAGTGGGAAACCCACCAATTAAGGTTTTAACCCATATTGTCTTGCTACGTCAGCAATTATGGCAGTCATGAGAGCTGCTGGACTAGGCAGTCCAACAGTTGCTTTATATGGAACAGCACAGCTTTTACCATGAAAGCTACAAATAAACCAGTACAGTCAAACTTTTTAGAGCCTATCCTGGACTGGTGACATATACTGCTAGTATGCCACTTACTTCTGTCCAAGAGAATACAGATGTCTTCTAAATAACTGGATCAGATTATGAAGATGACAGACATTAATCTTCCCTCTTGGCTTGGTTTCATATCACCCCCTGAAATTAGATAACAAGACTGAGATGTGGGAGTATGACTGAAGGAGTTTTAAAGTTGCAGGCAACCCTGGTGTAAAAGAGTTCAGACAGTCAAACCCAAAGAGAAAGCCTGTTCTAAAGCAGATACATTAGAAAATGCTTGACACTGGCAATACTTTGAGGCAGTGGCGATGTGCGTTCCTATATCTACCTTTTCAGCATAGTAAATTTTGTTACTTAAACAACCTGTCACATAGGGTACAGTTTCATTCTAAATATCATCTCTTCTGTAATTCCAGGCACAAACATAAGTTATTTTCATGTGACCATTAGGCAGTATGAAACATTGGGTAAAACGGTAAGCAGAAAGCAAAGCTAATTTGTACCTTTAGGTGCTAGAAATACTGGAGTTATCTCAGCCTCACACATGGGCCTGAGGACAACTCCTCTTGAAAACGTTGTATTATTTTGTATGTTTTTATTTCATGGTCATAGCCAAAATATTTATGTGAATAACATTTTGATTTGAAACTACAGTGGCAGCCTGCACCATCCTATACTTTTTTCTCCTTATTTATGTAAAATGCCAAAAAGGAAGAATACTCTGTACATAAACATTGAAGTCCCACATTAGCTGCTTAATATGCAAGAGATTGTATACTTTTGGTGTGGGATATAGTAATGAAAAGAGTCATAGAAACCATGAGTATCTATCGAGACAATCTTGATTATATAGCAATCATTATCCTAACACGAAGCATAATTTTCCTTGAAAAAAAAAAAAAAAAGAAAAAACCTGGACGACATCTGCAATTTAAAATATGCCTTCTTATTACTATGATACAGAGGAATAGGTACAAAGACATTTATGCCTCTGAAATGTTGAAAAGTAAGAATATTTCCCTTAAGAATTTAATTAACCAAATTCATAAAATCACAAAATAGTTTGGACTGGAAGGGACCTTTAAAGGTCACCTGGTCCAACCCCCCTGCAATGAGCAGAGGCATATTCCACTAGATCAGGTTGCTCAGAGCCCCGTCCAACCTGACCTTGAATGTCTCCAGGGATGGGGCATCTACCATCTCTCTGGGCAATCTGTTTCACCAGCCTCCGTGTAGAGAATTTCTTCCTTCTATTTATTCTAAATCTATCCTTTTTTAGTTTAAAACCATTACCCCTCATCCTATCGCAATAGGCCCTGCTAAAATATTTGTCCACATCTTTCACGTAAGTCCTCTTTAAGTACTGAAAGGCCACTATATGGTCTCCCCAGACCCTTCTCTTCTCCAGGCTGAACAACCCCAAGTCTCTCAGCCTGTACTCATAGGAGACCTGTTCCATCCTTCTTGATCATCTTTGTGGCCCTCCCCTGGATCCGCTCCAACAGGTCCATGTCTTCCTGTGTTGAGGGCTCCAGAGCTGGACGCAGTACCCCAGGTGGGGTCTCACCAGGGCAGAGTAGAGGGGCAGAATCACCTCCCTTGAGCTGCTGGACATGCTTTTTGTGATGCAGGCCAGGATATGGTTGGCCTTCTGGGCTGCAAGCACACATTGTCAGCTCCTGTCCAGCTTTTCATCCACCAGTACCTCCAAGTCCTTCTCACTCCCTTCATCTCCCAGCCTTTATTGATACAAGGGTTTGCCACAACCCAGGTGCAGGACCTTGGACTTGGCCTTGTTGAACTTCATGAGGTTCACATGGGCCCACTTCTTTTCAGTTTTCTTCTTTAGTGATTTTTTTTTTTTAATGAAATTTTGATTTGGCCCCCATTTTTTTGACAACTTGATAGGCTGTTTTGGGAGGTTGTTTTTTTNTTGTGAGGTGTTTTTTTTTTTTTTTTAAAAAAAAAAAAAAAAAAAAACCAAACACCAAAAAAACCCAAACCACAAAACCATTATTTATGAAATTTTACTTATTTAAGGTCTTCCCTTTTTTACGTTTTGATGCAGCTTCCCTAGAAGTTTGCCTTGTATAATTTCGCTAACCAACTGCATAATTAAAATTTCTAGTCTTCAAAGCTTCGTAAGTTTACTGAAAATAATATGTAGGTCATAGTAAAAACTCTTTCAGGGAACACAGAATTATCTGAGAAGTCCGCAAGTGTTAACCAGAAGTGAAAGGTGAAAAAAAGCATTCAAACATTTTTTTCAAGAAAACGTGTATATAAATAAAGTATTGACAGCTGTAAAGAAAAGTAACATACTTACAGACTATTACTAAAAGAGACTGTAACCTCTCTTTTGTAGCCTTGATACATTCCTTGCCTTTCTCTACTTTTATAGTTAATTCTCTGTTCAGGCAGTAGATAGAAAGAGATCTTATAACTCTGTGTTCGTCACTAAACACCATGTTCACTATTTCAATCCATTGCTGCTGAAGTCTGAAGGAGTCCAGTGTCTTTTCATTTCCTGAAGAAAAATAACTTTCATTATTCCAGGAAGAACACCCATGCCGTGTGCAATGTTTACAATAATTAAATTCCACTCTGACTTTTCCATGCTAGCCTGAAAGTTTGATTAGGTCACGTTGTCTAGCTGGTTGATGTCTGCTTAGTGTCATGAATTAACAGGACTCTGTTTCAGAGCGGACAAATTGTCTGCATGGTAGCTTAAATAGCAGCACAGGGATGTCTAGCACCAGAACTAAAACTTGGGCAGTGGCTTTATGGAGCACCGTAAGCCAAAAGGCTTTATTTGCCATTTTGCTTTTCTGCTGTTTTTACCACAATGAGACTACTTGTCTGCTTTTCCCTACTTACCGATGACATACAGAGAGACAGCTCAGGGCCCTGCAGGCACCAGCAGGCCATGAGGGTGCCCAGCCACACCACGGCTCCCCCTGCTTCTATCTGCCCGGAGCTCCCAGCAGGGCCACCGGCCTGGCCCACCCCCTCACAGGGCTGGGGGCCGTTGTGGATCCCCATTACCAGCCCCTGTCTCTGCCCACCATGGGGGGAAGCCATGGGTCAGCAGGTGAGGGCACGGCCTGCGCCGGGGCGGCCTGTCTCCCACCTCATTCCCCCTCAGGGAGCAGCTCTGAGGCCCTGACAGGCGGAGTAGAGTAAAATGCTATTTCCTCTGGTATCTCCGCAAATTGTACCAATTTTGCAGCAGAGCAGAGAGCACGCTTTAAAATTAAGAAGAAAGAATGAAAAAAGGAGGAGCCGGGATAACAGGGGGCATTAATTTTCTTCACTTGCTCTCTGTTAGCTAACAGCCCCTTGCCTGTCGCCGTTCCCCCAAACCCCAGAAATGGCGGTGAGAGGCGGGTGCATCGCTTACAGGTACTGTGGAGAAGGAGGCACAGCAGCTGTCCTGTAAAACCCTGAGGTAACTACACTTTCAAGCCTGAGAGTACACAGCCCTCTGCTTTGCACTCTAAAAAGTGTTTTTCACATTTCTCCAACAAGCAGCATGATGATGGCACCGCCAACAGACTCACACAGGGAATTACTCCCACTTAATGGTTTGGCTCCCCAGAGAAAAGTAAGGTCACAGTCCCGTGGATTATCATGGTCTTTATTTTATAAGCAAACCTTCACTGCCATGAAAGTCCTCCTGGGAAACGTCTGTTTCAAAATGGTATTTTCTAGCAGAAAAAATGATGTTGTTCTGATAACAATCTTACGGCACTGCTCTCAAAAGTCAAAAGACAAACAGCAACATTAAATCTTATGGGCGAGAGTTATTTAATTAATGCCCTTTAGCAGCCAGCATCTGAATAAAGGGCATAGGGAAAGAATTAAGAGCTGAGAAATCAGGACAGACTTCTGGAATAAATAAATAACAACAAAACCCCAAAGTAAGGCAAAAAATCCCCAAACATACCAACTGATACTTTCTGGTAAAGATCTTCTTAAGCAACAGGTTAGTCTAGGACATAGTATGATATAGTGTGATACCAGTTTGTATGCAATGAGAATACAGTTACCTAATTATATTAGTTGAATCCAGATGCTGACTTCTTTTTTTAACCTCCTTTTCAGGAAAAAATTCTGTTAATATTTCTGTCACATTCATTTAATGCAAATGCGACAAAATGTCATATTTCTGCAGGGTTTTTTTCATAAGGAAGAGTGACCATGTACGCAAACAGTCGATACTGTTTCTTATTACAGTGCTGTATAGATGCCCTTATTCAAGGTAGGTAACAACGGTGGTGTCTTTGGTTCCATTATACACGAAAAGTGGTTATCTTGTAGTAACTGAATATGTTGTTTTTCTAAAAACTGTCCCAGGCAGGATTATAAATACTGTTGATATTTTAGTTCTGAGGCTGAGCAGGATTTTATACAGGGCTTGCAGACTGATTCAAGATTTTAGATCATGAGCCTACTGACATCTGTAGTAAAGTAACCTAATTATTAGTATATCATATGAAAAACTTCGCTTCTTGGGTGGCATAAAAAGATAAGGTTATTTAAATTGAATACAGGTTTTCTAATTAGAATAAAACTGGTTTAAAGTTTTCTCTATCATTTCTGTAACTAGAAAGTTTCTGTACAAGTGAGTGGCAATGCAGGGATATATTTTTAATGTACTCAGATGAGAATTTCTCTTATTTCAGAACAAAAAACTGCTCACGTGATAATTACAGAAAAAGGAGCTACAAGAAAAGGTAATGTTTCTATAGCAACAAAACTTTCTCATTTCCTCTTCCTATTCACACTAATTGTTTTTCTCTGAGACAGTTCTAGCATTTTTGCAACCAAAAAAAAGGACAACAAAAATTTCCTCCTGCATTTGCACAGTTAACTCTTCAAATGTACCTATCAGGCTGGAACTTGCTTCAAAAGCACGCAATTAATGATCACAGAATACCTGCCAGGACTGAAATAGTATTATAATAATTTTGCACTTCTATCACTATCTTTGTATTGCTGGAAAACTGAATACAGATTAAATTCAAATCAATATATTTTGCAGTCAGAATTATTAGAAAAATGGAAAAAAGTAATTTTTATACTTTTCTCCTGATTTCTATAGCTTTCAGATCTGCTTCATTTTGAATTTCTATTCATTAAATTTCCCCTTGTCTGACTTAGATAAAATCCTGCTTTTACCTATTCAAAATGAATGAATGTTATATTCTAGTTTGTTCCTGGGAAGTACTCCTTCTAACTATCCGCACAGCTACCCCGTTTATATTAATTCCTGTTCTTCTATGGTATAATGTCTACAATAAATAAGTAAAGGTTCCAGAGTACATGGTATAGAGGTCTTCACTGGTGCCTGATCTTTTTGAAAGTTGCATATCAATTTATTTTTATAGCTTATTACTTCGTAAACATACATTTTGTGATACCAGTGCAAAGCTATCCAGCTGTCATCATCAGTTCTGGCAGCATGATGAAGGCTATAATTGAAGAACACTTTTAAAATAGTGTTAAGAGGTACAAGGGAAATCTACAAGGAAGAACTGATTCAGCTTTTATGTCTAGCATTAAAGGAAGGAAATTAATTCTTTTTTTTTTCCATTTGGGTTTCCTTTTCTAAATTAATCACCGGGAAAACCAAATCTAAAATGTGGGATTTGTTGTCAAAGTCCGATAACTTCCTTTTATCAGGGTTAGCTGAAACTAGCGCAAACATCAAGCATAACCTCCCTACTTAATTACCTTAAATAATGCTGAAATAGCTAAATTCACATACTGTAGCAGAGTGAAAACAGGGAGATGATTAAAGCTCAACTCGTGCTCCTTGAACTACTTGGCCCTCAACTGGAATTTACACTTACACAGCAGGAAACATGTATCAACAATAAAAAGTTTGTAGTAAAAGAGAATGAGATTTCCATACAGAGAAGAAAAATATGGATTTATTTTTTTTTAATAGGTAAATGATGTATTTATTTTTGTGCCAAAAAAAAAGTGGCTTTTCCTTAGGAAAAGGGGAACTTCTAAGACTCAGATTAAGAGCCATGCGTCACTGATAAGATATAGGAAGAGCTCTGGAAATGATACCAAAGCTTTTTAGCTGTCTCAAAATGCAACGAAGTCCCCAAATATGAACAGATTTACGAAGTATCTCTATTAATCTTAAAAATTCTTGCTTCTTTTCGAGATGACTTACAGCATGTTAAATTGCACAAAACATCAGTAGGAGCTGGTGCAGACCTGTGTACCTTTAAAGTCTTTCCAAATACGTGTAACTAGCAAAACCTCTTTTGCATGTTATGCGTACATTACATATTTTAGAAACTCCTGCTTTAAAATATTGAACAAAATTCAGTAAAACAAGGTTTATCTTGAAGCTGTTTTATATGTCCCCTGAAGTAATTTTTCCATAAAGTTATTACATCTCCTAATACAAAAGAACAGCCCTTTTGTTGTTAAATGTATCCATTACCACATAAAGTAATTTCCCTCTTCTTCCTTATTCCTTCCCTCCCCCAGTTCAAGCCATTCATAGTCAAACCATTCAGTTCAAAGCTGAATTAATCTAAAATACTACAATTTTTCAAAAATAAAATGGCTTAAAATAAAGAATAAGTAAAGTCAGGGGACTTGACACAACTTCTATCATAACGAGCACTCGGTATTATATTCCGAGTGGTTTTCAGGGAGAGAATAGCAGATCTATCTTCAAGCATGAGAAATGGTCGTTCCAGTGAATATATATAATTTGAGGGGACAGAGTTGCTCCGCAAAACAAAATTACTTCTAAAGTTTCTCCCACCACCTGTAGAACTGAGGAAATGCGTTTTCATGTCATTTTCCTCTTTATTTGGGCTTCCAGCAGTCACACCTCTTCTGAGCTTTCACAGTCACTGGTGTATACATTTTTTTATAAGACATTGGCGCTTACTAACTAGCACTTCAAGGAAAAAAGTGAGCATGAATTAATTAACTAAGCAGTACATAAGTTCTTGTCTGGGTGAAAGGAGAACCTGCCTGTCACTTAGCTTAGATTTTCTTTGTCTTATTCACAGGCCAAGATGTGTTTTAGTAAAGTATAAAGGTGCTATTGCCAGTGATAAACATTGTGTGCAATTTACGTTACATATTAAAACAAATACTTAGTAGCAAAAAAATATTTATGTCTTGTTGAAAGATACTTATCACCGTCCATTATGTATATGTAACAAAGTTAGTGATTTTGAGAAATACTAATCTGCAAAGTAGTTTCATAAAGTGTCACGTACCTCAATCTTATTCTCAAGACTGTGCACAAGAAGGGATACAGAGCACCTCTGGTCTGTCCCAACACTTTCAGTCCAATCTAATTTAAATAGCGCTCCTTTTTGCTGATTTTTCTACAGAGGAACCATTTTACTAAAGGAGGGTGTAGGGAGGTGATGGTGGGGAAAAAAGAATAAGCCTCTTGCCCCCCAGAGGCTTAGTGAAGACAGCAGCATTTAGCTGCAGCTATCTTCTAGGCATATCCTAGAAACCTAGAGGAGGCAGGTTTGACCTTAACACTCTTTAACCACACACACTGCTGTACAAACAGTTCTGTAATGGACGAGGACCTTGTATTATGGAGAAAGAAGCGTACTTCCTTCAGGATGTATCGTCAGCTGTAAAACTTCTGTGTTAACATGATTCAGGTCTAGCAATTTGTAACTAATTATTTATCAGTTTCTCCTGTTTCTACTGATACTGCTGAGAAATGATTCTGAATGTTTTTTGAGACAGATGCTATATCCAGATGACTGTTTAATAGCCCTTGATTAGCATGTTTTCCCATGAATTTTGACTAGGCACTGTTTGAATCCATTTATATTTTTGGTGACTGCAGCATCCTTCGCCAATGACAATTTAATTACCTCCCTTTTGTTTGTACAGAATGTCTCCCCAGTAATTCACTTGCCACATCCCCCTGGACAGTCTGCATGACACCTGCAAAAATTAACTACTTTAGCTGATTCTTTAATTTTCTATTCATAAATACCCTTATTAGTTTCCACTTTTACTTGGTATCAGTATTAGGTGGACTTCTTTTGCTTCTACAAAAGTGTTACATTTGAATACTTTACAACTACGCTTAAAGTGGCTTTTCATTAGTATATCTTCATCCAGGGCTTAAACGAGAAATGCTTTCCCGTTTTTGAATTCTCTCATTAATGGCTTATAATATTCAAGTTTATGACACATCAGCCTATGCGTTATATTCGTTCCTAATGTTGTCCTAGTCTACTTACACTCAGATGAAGTCGCCTTTTATATGGTAATAACATAGCAGTATTTTCCTCTGATTTCCCATAGTTTTCAGTACCACCTACAAAAGTAGTCGGAAAACCCTAGCTCTATTCCCCACCCTCCCAGTGCATGACATTACAATTTGAAGTGATTTTGTAGTACTTTAATAACGTAGTAAATATAGTCCTCTGTTGTTTTTTTTTATTATTATTATTTGTTTGTGGGTTTGTTGTTTGTCTTCTTTTAGTTTGGTTTTTTTTGTTGTTCGTTTTTTAACATGTAATACAGTTCTTCCAAAGTGATCCATGATGCCATTTTTTTATACCTGGTGACCAGAAACTTGTTGATTTTTCCTCCACCAACCTCCCTAGATACATCGATATTTGCATTTAGGAAAAGGGCTTCCATTTGTTCATCTTGCTTTGTACATCTACCTCTTATAGTCATGCATTTAAGAGTATATTTGGTCTTTTCTCATTATGTATTTTTTATAGCCCTGTTTAGTAAGATTTGAGACCTCAAATTATTTGGTTTGTCATTTTAGAGAGACTGGGATGACTGGGTATGCATTATACAATTTATAACAAATGACAGAATAAAATAGTTAATTTTGTACTAGTAGAGAGTGACTCCGAAAAAGCTCAATACTTCTCTTTGGAGGCACTAATAGATGCTAACATCAGTCTTCAACTTCAATTACTCAGTCTCTGTTGAATCTCTGTATTACTAGGGGAAACGTACTGGAAACTTTCTCCATAAAACTCTGAATACGTGGGAGTGAGTAGTCCAGAACAGACAGTACTTTAGCAAATGCTGAACGGTTCATTAGTTTGTATCCTAGTTTGTTTATGGTTTCAGGCTGAAGTTTGCTTGTGCCGTATCAGATATAGTCTATATTAGTGTTAGTTGCCTATGCCTTACCACACAGAAAGTATACAAATTTTGTTACTGAACTACTACCATAGATTTTAAGTCTAAAAACATTCTTAAATAACGTTCATGTTCGGTGTGTTCCTAAATGTCTGATTTTGCCTCTGCCTCATTTCTCAGTGCCTCCAGTACCATTTAATTTTTGTTAACGTTTACTATCTATGCAGCTAGCTCAGACATATCCTGTAGGATCTTTAAACATAGATTTTGTCAGCTACTGTGGCTATGGGAACTTGATTACATTCCAGCTCCCATAAGTGCTAATTGCAATGAAAATAATATTTTTTTTCATAGATGGGGAAGTTGCATTTGTGAATGGTGAAGTAAACCAAATTGCAAGTTGTTCAGGTTAATCAGAAAAGAGGTGTAGTTCAGAACCAGAACTTCAGACACCTGTTGACATTTGGTGGCAAAACCCAAACAACTACACAGATAAGGAATTTCAGCATTTCGATGGTGATTGGATGTCAGCTCAAAGAATAGAAGTTTGCGAGTGTGGCATACGCAAGAGAGACACCTATGTCCTTAGGATGTCTTTTATGTAAAAAGGTCATCAAACCACTGCCAGGCCATCCACCGGACAGGTAAGAACTCTCCAGATTACAGAATGTCCCCTTCAACAAACAGATGAGATCTACATTGTAATTCCTGAGAGAAATAGACTGTAATTACACAGATTCAGTTCAGCTCTTTTGGCTAGTAACTCTCCACCAGGAAGCATTTTCTGCACCTCAGCACACCTGCATTTTTCTGTACAAGATTGTGCCTCCATACACTCAGTTACTCCTTTAGCATTCAGTTTATCACTGAATTAGTATTTTCCTGGGAGTTTCAAGTTCTCAGTTTACCATAAATCTCAATTTGATACCGCCCAAGCTCCAGAGATAACATTTGTAAGCGCCATGAGGGTATGGTCCACTATTGCTACAAAATAACTTCAGCTAAATATATTCCTGTACCAATCAACGTGATCAACGTAGTGCGTCCATACACCTTTGCAAAAACTGCAGTAACAAAAATTAAGGATATTAGGAAAAAGTTAAGGAAAATTCATTTCCAAATACCCATCCTACTTTCTTCGTTTCTAAATAATATGTTAAATTCTCCAAAAAGATCTGGTTTTACATCTTATTAAAGAGATTACCAAGTGTTTCCCAGTTGAAATAGTTGATTAGCTTGCTTCACAGCAATTTCTGTGTAGTGCCGCTTTGCACAAGTACCAATACCGGCTACTAGTAGTTAGTACTAGTGGGCCTGATTTGGGGAACCTCAACAACATTCAGACTGATACTTTATTCATAGAAGTTGTTGAAAAGATTAGAGATTATGACTGAGGATAGAGAAATGTATTTCTCCACTATAAAATGACTGAGTTTGTTTGGGGACTCTTGGGGTTAAACAAGTAGGCAGAGCAAAAATAACTGCATGTCTACACACTGAGCACATGCTGTTCTTTGAGCCTAGAGAAATGGGGTTGCTTCCATTTGCGCTGAGTCAAGTTCTGTGATGTAACTGCTGTCAATTAATCGAATCCAAAAAACACACTTGGAACAAAAGGCTTACATAGGACATTGCCCTCAAAACACTAGGCCTGATAATTTGTGTTCTTTTTGCCCGTACGTTCTTTGAACAGGAATCGGAGCTTTCACTACACAAACAGCAAGAGTCAGTGGTGAAGGGTTGGAAGGCAACACAAATATGCAAATTTAAGAGACTAAGACTGCTCCCTTAGAGGTGTAAAGAAACTGTCCTCCAAACACCTAATGTAGATAATTACGTGGCATAGTGACCCCTCCATATAGAAATAAACATACTGTAAGTCTATGATGCACACGTCTCTTTGGCTAGCGATTTATCTGTTATTAGAAAACAATAGCAAACCAGTTGCTACCCAGAAAACCCCCAAAACCTTAAAGGTAATACGCTATTAGTCAGTAGTGTCCTCAGTGAAATAAGGTGTCAATGAAACACTATCAAATTAGCTACGTAAGCAGCTGAAAGAGACTACAAAGATCCATTATTGAGTGAATTGGACATTATTTGATCAGCCCTATTAGCGTCTGTGGTATTTCTAATGTACCGGTGACTTCCATACGGATAAGTTTATAAAGTTTGGAGCGCAGCCAGATAGATACCAAGTATATTTAAGATCACATACCTCTGTACATTTTACTTATTATTAACATTTAAGTATTGTAGTGCATAAGCAGGTCTTTCCTATCATTTCTGTAAATAAGTTAATATACAACAAACTGAGGGAAATAGAAGTATTTGGAATTGGAGACAAAGCATGCACTTTGTAGTTTAATTTTTTCACTTTTGAATACTCTATTTTTACCTTGCATTTAATAAAGTGTTTAGTACGTTTATATTTAGCGCATTTTTCAGTTTGCGAGTTCCTGAAGATGTACATTTAGCGATTTCAGGTATTTCTTTTTTTAGAATCTGGGTCTGGAGAAATTTCAAGATTTCAGGCTTCCAAAAACCTGGACATACTGTTTCTCAGAGAAAGATCATTCTACTTTTATGTTATTTTTAATTCTTTATAAACATACCTAAGAATGACTTTCAACTAAGTGGCTTTTTTTTTTTTGTTCTTTGCTTCATTTTTTGGCAGAGTCTTACGCCTTTTCCTGGGGGTTTAACACTTGCCTTTAAAACATATGTACATGTACATTTGACTTCACTGGCTGCACACCTTATTTCAGTTTAACTACTTCTTCCTCTATCACATAGTTAAGGCAATCTTGTGATTTTATTGTATCAAATGCCAGAGAGGTTGTCACCCCCAAACAAGAAATAGCAGTCTCGTTTTCGGCACCCACCCTTACTAATAAATTCAATAATTCATATTAGTAAAAAGGTGTTAAAAACCCAATGTACAGCCTAAACCGTGCTACGTATCGTTCTCTTTACCCTATAGCTGTTGGAAATAAGCTGTGGGACGGATTCCCACGAACTCCTAAACCTGACAGTCGCCTTTCCCCAGCCCGGCAGGTCCAGGGCTGTGCGGCCGCGGGGCCACCAGGTGGCGCCCTCGCACCCGCACGGTGCTGATGGGGGGGGGCAGGGACACGCATCTTGTGCTGCCTGCCTGAAAGACTGGAAATAGAAGGTCATCTAACACCGCTCAAAGTTTCCCCAGGTCGTTTCAGAACGCTCCGCGCCGTAGCAGAAATTTGGGGAAATAAGGTACTTTTCCTGCGTTCTTCCTCCCCTCCGCAGAGCAAACTCATGGAGTTTTGCTGAGCGTGTACTGTGCTAGTGGGGCCCTAGAGCAACTAGCAGCCAGCAAGGCTGAGGCAGCCCCACCCGGTCTGTCACATCACTAATGGCCAACACCTAGAACTAGATTCAATAGAGAATATTCTGAAGTATTCAAAACTCAAACTTCTCACATTCCCATGAATCTTCATATTTTATTTCATAAATCTGTTGAACGTGTTTGACAGCAGCAATGTTCATTAGAATGGGAAACTTGCTACAGAAAGCACTGTGTTTTTAATTTAAAGCAACTCATTATTAACAACCTGAAGTTTTCTCTTGTTTCCAAATTGTTGTTCAAACATAAAACCCAACTCATTTGCAAATGTTATATGATAAATAGTGTGAAGTTTCACTGGCTTCAAAGCCTTCATAGGTTCATTTCTGAAGGGCCTGGAGAATAAATCTTATGAGGAGCGACTGAAGGAGCTGGGACTGTTTAGTTTGAGGAAGAGGAGGGTGAGGAGAGACCTCATCACTCTCTACAACTACTTGAAAGGACATTGTAGAGAGGTTGGTGCTGGTCTCTTCTCACAGGGAATTAGCGATAGAACAAGAGGGAATGGGTTCAAGCTGCGGCAGGGTAGGTTTAGGCCGGACATTAGGAAAAAATTCTTCACGGAAAGAGTGGTCAGACGCTGGAATAGGCTGCCCAGGGAAGTGGTGGAGTCACCATCCCCGAATGTGTTTAAGACTCATTTAGATGTGGTGTTAAGGGATATGGTGTAAGGGAGAACTTTGTAAAGTGGAGTTGATGGTTGGACTCTATGATCCCAAGGGCCTTTTCCAACCTAAATGATGATATGATTCTATGCCATTTTCCCCATTATTGCCCGCAGAGTCCTGTCCTGAGTTTTGTGTGAGTATCAAATACAACTAGACTTATGAAAAACCAGGAGAGCAGAATGAGCATGCTTTCCGAAAGCCAAGCAAAAAGAAGAACTTGTCTGGTTACAACAGCCATGGGAAGAAGTGCCCATCCTGAGAGTATTGCTAGGGAAAGGCTGAAGGAATAATGGCTATACATAGCCAGCAAGAACAGGAGGAAGCAAATAACCATAGCAGTAGTGGAAACTGTAAGCTGAGAAAGGATGTGACTAGAGTGGGAGGAAATTCAGGACAAAAATATGGGAAGGAAGTGCTGAAGAGCGAGGGGAGCTTTAAGGGCTCTCAAGTGGGCTGGTGAGAAGGAAGCCTGAGATGGGAAAATTTGTGTGGGAAGGTAATGGAATGAGGATGAGAAAGTGGGCAGCTGGAAAGGAGGAGCTCCTTTCTGGGTGTAACAGGGGACAGGTAGGATAGGAAATGCTGGGTTATTTAAGCCCTGAGATAAACAGAAAGACTTGGGATTTGGGACACAAACAGTACAAAGAGGTGGATTTGCAGCTTCACTACCTCAATACCTCCTTTTTTTTTTTTAATTAGAATTTAAGTAATTATCTTAGCCTTATATAAAGCCTTTATATAAAGGGGTTCGGATTCTGCAATGGGATAGCTGGGGATAGATTCCTAAAGTCAAAACTCTGAGATGTTGAACTGTAGAACTCTATTTGAAACATGGATTAGGATATACAATTTCCACTGTAAACCTCAGCACCATAGTCTTGCTATAATGGCTTACAAAAAACACAAGGCAGAAAGGATCTGATATATTTAGTTAGTTTCAGATGATAATGGAGAATTATCTCTCAGTATTTTGCAGTTTCTTTTAAAAGTGGAAAGAATGCATTCTAACCACACCCAGGAGAGCCCTCTCTGTCAGGGAGACAGGTCAAAGTGACAGTAAATATTGCAAGTCTGTTGAAGAGTGCACCTACAGAAGAAGAAAAAATCATTGTTCAACTCTGATTAGAGAACTACTTCAGTGCAAAAATACATGCAAACCCAATAATATTTCTATTTTGACAACTTCAATATTTTTTTCTTTCAGAGTGGTCGTTTCAATTTTTAGTTGCACTATATTTTTTAAAAAACATAACTTTTTCTAAAATACTTATTAAACATTTCAAGTTGAAGAAATCGCTTTGAGTCAGAAAGCTTCCCTCCACCCTTCAAAAAGGCTTGATATTTCTTTTGCCTACTAAACTAAAAGTGACTATTTGCAAACATATAGAGAGAATAGATAGTTGCTAGCAAAGCCACGTGCTTTAGGAATAGTTTAATGCACCTCCCACCCCACTCTCCCCCCAGCTTTCTCAGTCCTTCTATCCACATGAAAAAATAACTTTTACAAGTTCTGAACCAATTTAGGATCCTTATGTCTGCTCCAAAACTGACTTGGATGTTTAGTTGCAGAGATGACTACCTTGAATAGGTTACCTGTTGGGGCACAGGAGGAACAGGGCAGCTCCATGTGGGAAAGAAGCCCAGATAGGGTCCATCAGCAGCCCCTGACACAGCAAGAGATGGAGCAAGGTCCTTCCATGGGGTCCAGGCAGGAAGGAAAAGAGATGGAACCATAGATAAGCAGTAGTATCTCTCTGAGAGACGAACACAGGAGAGAAGCTACCTGCAGCACAGGTCCAGGAACCATCCAAGACACAAGGACCAGACACCAACACTCCTTCTTCATAGGCTGAGCTTAAAGGGGGCTCCTGGGCCCATGAGCAGAGGAGGAGTGAGTGGGCATCCCAGGTGAGGCTGGTCAGGGCCAGTAAGTCCTGTTACCACCCTCAGGGCTCTGACATTATTGTGCAACAGATGAGTTGGGATTAATCATCTGCTTTTTTCCTAGCTCACAGCATCTGTAATATAACATGTGCTAACTTAAATAACAGTAAAATAACCTAATGTGTCTTGCTTATAATTTGTGACATGCTAAGAGTATGCATAAATCATATGTCTAAAATCACATATAGGGATTTTTCATTTATTTGGATTCGGGACTGAACTCTCAGCTAGGCTATCAAGTGCAAGATACTAAAAGGCATTGGTGTGCCATGAGAGCAAATGGATTATTTGAAAATTCGGTAAGGGTATATTAGAGGAGTGCAATGTCTAGCCATTTTAAAAGCCAGCTTGGCTGCTATATGCACACATAGCGCTAGATTAGTAAAGCTTTGTTTAAATGTCTCCAAACAAAGATATACCACAAAACAAAAATAAAAATGCTTAAGTGCATAATATCCTTTAGGATCTAGCTTTATAGATGGCTTTGAAACAGTTCCCCAGCAGCCTTTCTGGATCTGTCAAGGGCTAAACTATGGCCATTAAAAATTGGCCATAAGTGCAGAAGTTACTTTTGAAAAATAGACTAATTTTCTTTAGACATTTATGTCCCTCTGTGTCTCTGCTTAAATGCGGGATGATTTTCAAAGTATTGTCAATAAGCAACTATTTCACTATTCCAAACATTAAGAACCTTCCTGGAAACTTGTCAAAGAACCCTCACAAAACTGGTGCTTTTTTCTTTTACTTCATAGTACTGCAGTTTTAAGTTTCAGATTAAACTCATAAACAGTAATTATATATTCCTTTTATATAGTTTTCAGTGTTTATGTCCCAAAAAAGCAGGGAAGATACTTCTTTGTCTTTCTGTTTTATTTCACGGGAAGGTTTTTTGGTTTTTTTGATCCTGTCTTTTCTGTCTGCTTTTTTTCCAGTCCAGATCTCTTGACTGGGTTAAATACATGATCCAAATAACAGCTTATTTATCATGCTGTTTGGTGATGGATGCTTGGTGATTGCCTCCTATTCTTTTCCGACTGTAAAACTGAATTAGATTCTACACCGTGCAAATGTACACAATACACATTGTAATGGCAGCTGGTGGAGTGCCGCTGTAGCCAATTCTGAGTCTTTTTCCAGTCAGAACTTCTGTTTNATTCATGGTCTCTGATTGGAGTCATGGTCTCTGATTGGAGTCATGGTCCCCTAAAAGCCACATTTACACAGGAGAAGAAAAAAACCCACAACCCTGTATTTTTGTCACAAAAAGTGAAACAGTTTAGAAAAGAGGCTCACGTAGTTCTTGTTCCAAAGGTGGTCCTTCTTAAAATAATAAAATGTCAGCATCTTCAAAACATGAATGCATGCGTGTACGATCACAGTATAAGTACATAGCAGCATCACTTCGGTATCTTTTCCACTTAAGTGGGTTTTCCTGAAAGGAATGAGCTGCTACCTTTTTGTAACTAAGAGAGGTTTAAACTTAGAAATACTCTTATTGTTGCCCATTGACACCACAGGTATTCTTAATAGTGATGGAAATTTGTCATACAGTAAGGAATCACAAGACTAGCAGTCCCATGAAATTTGTGCGTGAAACGTAAAGGAATACTAAAAAAGTAACTTCACCCTATCCTCCTTTTTTGTTTTGCTTATTTAGATTTGTCTCTGCTTTAGTAATCAAACACTCTTCACTTGTGGTTTGTTTGGGTTTTTTTTTTTTTTTAATTCAAGAGGTCTCTCAACAAAAGCACATAGGCTTTTAGTTTTAGACCCGTGGGTTTTTTTTCATTCATATTAAGAGGTAGTGATCTGAGCTGATATATACAGGTTTCATCTTTCGATTTCCCAGTATAATACAATTTCATGTAAGACTGCTGTTGGTCAATATATGACAGTACATATTTTGATGTAGCTATGTAAGTGATGGGCCAAACACATTTTGCAGACTGCTGCAAGGTGACTAACCATGGTTGATTAATTTACTGTTCAATGGTGTAACTGTTAAATAGATCCTCTCTTTTCAGCTGCCAGCTTCTTACAGTTATTGAGACGGCAGCTGAACTACTCTTCCCCTTTCTTCTTGGTTAAAGTGAATTATCTCTTTATTTAAACTGCAAAAATGGTGTGTATGTCTGAAATTCTGTGATAAGTGTCGTGTGTCTGCTTCACTGCAGGTATAAGGGTAGATTTTACTTTCTCCACACATTTATCATCCTTAGTGTAAAGAAGTTCTTCAAGAACACTTTTAATGCCCAGGGTTTCTAAACCTAAGTTCATTTCTGTTTCCCTGTCTAGCAGCTTATTATCTGTCTATGCGCTTTTACAGTATTTTTGTTGTACAATCCACTTTCTTATATACTGTATAATACAGAAACTTTTACCTGAATAATCCCCATTGTGACTAACCTCTCTTGGTGGCCTTTTTAATTTTCATAGATTTATATTTACATTTTGGAGTTGGAATGAGCATGATTTTTTTTTTAATGTACATTGATTTTAATCATAAACTTATTTTTTAATGCTTTTGGACTTTAACAAAATTTCAGCTTGAATCCCCCAAAACAGGCACTATCATTCCTGAGATTGCTTTGCCTTCCTTAATATAAGAATAAAGAAAAGAAAGGAAGGAGTATGAATTCAAGTCTGTAACTCTTATACTCTTGGCTGTCTGAGGCCACGTCTTGCCATACAGCCCTGGACCTTCCATGTAGTATTGTGCTCCTCAATGTTTTTTTTCCTTTTGTGATCTCTTTTCACCCCTGAGATACAAGAGCTCTGACACAGTCACCTTCACCAGCTTTGTAATCATTCCTCTACCCACTGGGAATTTTCCAGTACTGCTTCCCGGACTGCTTTGTTTCCATGTTACAGAAAATCTTGTGCTAAATGAATTTGTTAAACTGAAGAATCCAGCCTATACATCTTATTTTCTAAAGTTCCCACATAACTCCATTTTCTGATACAGTATCCTTTTATTTCAGTAGCTCTGCGTTTGTAACCTTTATAAGGAACAGAGGTATATAGTCTATTGCATTAAGCATCATATTTCATCAATATGTTTCACGAAAGAAAAGGTTTGGTAAAACCTGGTCCAAGATGAAGAGATAGGTTTGGATTCAAACCTAATGATTACACAGATTTTCTTGTATTATCCACCAGACCTATTTACAGTGTCATACTGAACTGTCATTATCATTTAGCACTGACAGCTTCCTATTAGTGTACCAATGGTTTTAATTTCCTGCTCTCTATCACCCACCGATCCTTTCCCTGGTGGTCACTTTTCATCAGACTCATTGTTTAGTAACTTCAGTCAGTACCAAGTTTCATAATATTATATATCACGGTTTCTGTGTAAGCTCCAGAATGTCCAGACTTCCCAGCTTTTTGTGAAATACATGGTGACTACACTAAGAACAAATCATACACTGAAAAAAAAAAAAATTACTGGTCTCATTTCTCTGAAACACTTCTCTCCCTGATCTCTTTATGATCTTCACAAATATTTGCAAAGGTAAAGCATGAAATCCAATGAAAGGGTTGGAGAGGATATAAAAAGAATAAGTTTGTCAGTTTAAAGCCCCACATCCATCAATGTGCTGTAAGCTGTCTGCACCATGTTTAAAATTGAAAGCAAGGGAGCAAAACATTCAGAACATACAGATAATAAAGAACAAAACGGACTATAAACGGGAGACAGCTGGAGACAGCAATTCTGAAACTATAATCTTCCTTGAGTGTATCTAAAACAGAGCAATCGTTTATCTTCCTTGACATTAGCAAAGCATAACCCTGATTCACTGAAAATTCAGACTTTGTTCTGATGTTCTGTATGTAGGATTTAGTCCTTGGTGACACAGTAACTACCAAGTGCATTAAGAATCCAATAGACAATTATTCTGCACATGTTGTCAGAGGGTACTGAGGATAAACAAAAGTATCCCTGACCTATAAACTGTGAAATGAAGGAGCAATGTTATCTGCATTATAACAGGAATAATTAGTTAGGAGATGTCATAGAAGTAGAGCATGTCAGACATAGGAAAAAAATCCTCCCAACTTGGCTTCAGCTTGCATTTTCCTCAGAAAAAATTAGTGATCCCTATTCTGATCATCTTTGCATGAATATAAACTGCACTGAGTTGAGCAGAGTCATCCCAGTGTATTCTACCGTGAACAGATTTGAATGGTCCTATGTGAACCTGAAAATCCGGTGAGAAATGAGTTGGAAAGAAGACAGCAAGACATCCCATTTTAGGGAGAAGTGTGCTGGAATCTGCGGCCTGCAGAACATGCTCACAGTGGTTCAGCATCATTGAAGAAGACATGGTAACTCAGGCCTAAGCCAAAGGCAGCGGAGGCAGCAGCAGGAGGCATATTGGCTGAATACCGAAGAGCAGATTCCATTCCCGTAGACATGAAAACAGAAAGGAAACGTGAAGCAGAAAGCTATGGGGTACACAGGTGATACAAGGCACTTCGCTCAGGAAAATGAGAGAGTCTGATCTTTCAGTATGTGCAAGAAATAATCTTACCAGGACATACTTTTACCAAAGTGTAAAGCATCAAGCTTTTCATCGCTAGGTAAAGAATATTTTGGCAATTTTATTCTGCCAGAAAACTGTACTTACTGAAATCCCATGAGTGCACTTCTATTTTTTCTTCTAATATATACTCTAAAGAATGGACATTTATGTCTGTCTCTACCTTGTCTTGATATAATTGATCTAAAAGCAGGAAAGCAAAAGACAGTTATAAACAACACATATGCTAAAACGCTAAAAAAACCACCCCATAAATTAATACTCCAGCTGTAATTTTATAGTTACATAAAGAAAGGATACCACCTAGTGTTTATAGGAATCTAGGTGAATCTCTACACTTGGGGTTATATAGGGCATTTCTCTGGCTCCATCTGTCACTGCAGAAGGTCCTGGAGTCCTGATTACCAGGCTGCTTGAGGATTCTTCAAGTGCTATTGCATTAAAAGCTATACTTCACAGTCCTTGCTTGATAGCGCGAGAAGTTACATCAGCGAAAAAAGCTTTCATTTGCCTAAACACGGGAGCCTAACACCATCTGAGGTATTTCAAGGTACCTAAAACATCTGCATGGAACTGGCAGAGCCGATACAGGTGACTGGTGGCCTTTTGGTCTCAGATTTCACTAGATCCCTATGTGTGAGCAAGTGAATAAAGCCATGGGCAGCACCCAGAGAAGTCTACTTCTGCTCAAGTTTCTCCTGTCTTCCTTTAAACCTGGCTCAACCAGACAAGGCAGCCCTGACAGTTCTTCAGAACATTAGCATTAAGAGAATAAACATCCAACATTTAAAAAAAAAAAAAAAGGAAAAAAAATCTCTTGCAATTTCATTGTCGTAATGGAAGCACTTTATGAGGACCAAGTGTGACTAAAGTATCTCTTTACATAAATCAAGTTATGATTTTGTGCAGTCAGTAGTTACCCATAGGTTTTTTAGAAGAAATTTAAGTATACAGATTTGAAACCTTTGTCCTAAATGTTTTCCAACAATGGAGCAAGTATAAGGTACATTTAGGACTGATGTATATATATATATATATTTTAAATTTTATTTTACTGATAAAGCATTCATTTTTTGCAAAATACTAAGTATGCTTTGGAATCTAACCTCTTGGTCATAGCATGCTTAGGTACTTCCAACATTTGAAGAAACTTTATCCATTTATGGTGTGTGCATGTACATATATGTATATACACATGAAACCAGCACATGAAGCACATGAAACTATACAAACACATTAACCTCTAATTTGATCTCACTGGCAGCTAGTGAACAGAATTAGCGGTTAGGGCTTTCCTAGAGCTAATTTTTTATTTTTTTTTTCTCCCAACTTACCTAATTAAAAAAAGCAGACAGAAAAAGGTCCAACAGAAATTGTAAGGACACGTAATAATTTTACTTTTCAAACTGCGTGTTCCTATCACTTGTCCTCCTGTGTGTACGTTATACATTCTGCAATTATTGAATTGTCTCTCTCCTCACAGGCTGATTTCTTGCTGGTTGATCTATTTACCAAGAAATTATATGCCAGATTTTATACCCGGGGAATATTATACCAAAAACATCTCTCATTCAAATCATGACTCCTGGGCTGAAAGAATGCCAGGTGAAGTAGAAGAGAAGCAGATTTGGAATCAGACAGGTGTAGAATTAATTGACAAAATCTTTCAGAAAAATAAGAGATTCTCTAACCCCTGATGCACAGACCGTATAGTGGAATTCTAAAATTTCATCTCTGACATACAATACAAATGTACGTGCAAGCAGAATCAATCGCATTTGATTTTAAAAGTGAGCTTTAAAAGTGAGCCCGTGAGAATGAATGTTAGTATCCTGATTCTAAGACAATGAAGCTCTCCTAAACTTGGTCACCGCAAAACCATTCTTGCAGTAAGAATTAGCTTGATTTTTATTGTCCTTGACATTAATTTTTCATAGCCATATATTTTTCTATACAAGTACTTCCAAACCCACTCAGGGAAATTGAGAGATAGATGTGTGACTCAGTGCCATTGCTTCTGTTTCATCAAAATATTAATACTAATATAAATTTTTTAAGAAGAAAGAAATCCTGCTTAGTATAGAGTTAGGTTTATTTTAAATGTCAGAAAAGCAATAAGACATAAAGCCTGATTTCAATCCAGTAGAAATTTAAAAAATTGGGAAATGATACTCCAGGTATGTACACATTATTCTACTTATTTTTTAAAACACCATTTATGAAGCTGGTGAGTAGAACTGGGCCAAAAATCAAATACCTCAGCTTGCATAAAAAGAAACAGGGTTAAGGTGAAGCTTCACCTGCTTTGATACAGGTACGAAAGAGATGACAGAAGCTCAGGTCAGCAGTGAAGCTGCGTGTGAATACGTGAACACACCAGTCAAGGAATATCACTGAGTGATGAAAAAACTTGAAAGATTGGAATTAAAAAAAATCGAGAGAGAACAGAGGTAAAAAGGAAAAGAAAAATGTAATGTAAGTAAATAAAAAAATATCCTAGATACTGTTGCAGTTATAGACTTTGCTTCTTGGACTAACAGTTCTTTAGTTTTCCTTGTTGGATATTGGGGTACGTAAGGTTATTTCTGAGGCAAGATTTTAGGACTGACACTTCATTGTAATTAGGACCCTTTCACATCTCTGTAACGCAATCAGTCAAGGTTATCAAGAAGTTTCTTTTTCCTCTTTTAGTTGCAGATGAGCAGCTAAAACTTTATTACTACTATTATGTTAGGTACTTTTATTTAATTACTATAAGGCATAGCTATAGTGTTTTGAAGAGATTTTGGAATTAAAAACAGTGATGAGGAAATAAAACCAATTAAGACTAAGGCAACAGAAAAAAAAACCCCAAACATTTTCTTCGCTCAGAAACAATACAAGTTGTCTCTAAATAATTCACATGTGGTGCCAGGCCAGCTACTCAGAAAGCAGCATTTCCATTTTCATTTACAAGTTTCCCCACATGTTTCATTAAAATTCAAAGGCTGTGCTGGAAAACAAACTAAAGTACTTTCAGGTATAGAGGTTTGGGGGTTGTATGTTTTTAGCTTTAAAAAAGTTACCTTCTTGCCTTATCTTCTTCAGCACCTGGCACTTATAAATGAAACAATTTTTTAAAACTGCTGAATTCCAAAATTCTGATCACTAAATAAAGGCTGGTGAGATGTGACACTGTTACATTCTGTACTCCCATGGCCTTTCCACTACTCTTCTGCCTCTTCTCTGGCTCAGTCTGTGGCACTTCATTGCAGAGCCTGATTTTTCTCGTGATGAAGAGATAATGGACCCTCTGAGAAATAAGACACCACGTAATAATGGTCTGCTCTACAGAAGTAGTCCATTTTAATTTCATGGTTGTTGCATTATCCCACATGATTTCTCACAAGACGTTACAGCAGCATCACAATAATGCCACCACTGGTATGTACATAAAGCAAAGTTAACTTTAAAAGTGTTGTTCTTTTGAGTACTTTCTTTCTCTAGGCTGTATAAAGCATTAATTTATAATGATTGAATCTCTCATTTTGCTCCCTTTTCTCATACAAAAGCATATTTATCCCATATATGTGCATGTTCAAAGCTAAATCTGAGGGCGTTTGTTTCAGCATAAGGGACCTGAGACAAAGTGCACAATCTTCAGTGGTTGATATTGAATGGCAAAACATTTGGAAGAATAACATTAAAAAGCAAAGGTTATTCGTGCAAGAAAGAAAGGAAAAAAGGAAAAGAATTTTAGTAGTTTTTAGTAGGGCTTTATATCTTAAAACACATGAAAGATATTTTATTTCTTTAGTGATTGTAAATAGTTGATAAAGCCTTTTGTTCAGATGAAGCTAAAATTTTGATTATCCTTTTTAAAAAATCCTTAATTTTTTTATTATCCTTACGTATTTGTAATTGTGATAATGGCATATGCACAAAATGGTATCTGTCTTAAAAGTACACAGATGCCTACTGCTGTTGTAAACCTATGAAACTATGTTATGAAACTTTTTTTAAAGATATTTTTTGACATTTCTAGTATTTTGGTGGCTATATTTTGTATTTCCAGAGCTCTAAAATGAAAGGCTCTTTAGATGGTGAACATGACCACTTGCTGCGCATGAAACATTTGCCTCTTTCTGTATGTTTTCCAGTGGCAGAAGAGCTCACTTTAGTTATTGAACAGTATTATGAGTTATTAAAGATTCAGGAGAAAAAAACAAAACGGCAACAAAACACCACTGCAAATAGAATCATAGAATTGCCAAGGTTGGAAGGGACCTGTCAGATCGTCTAGTAGAACCATCAACCTAACTCTGACAAAACCCATCACTAATCTAAGCTATATCTCAAAGCACTACGTCTACCCATCTTAAATACCTCCAGGGATGGTTACTCAACCACTTCCCTGGGCTAAACTACTAAATAGCCATCTGTAAATAAATCATCAAAAATATCAGTTACCCAAAGCTCAATCTGAACATGCATGTGTTTGACTTAGTGCCACGTCTCTGGCAGTGGCCAGTAGCAGAGGCTTATCAAATACTAGAATGATGCTCCCCTAAGATACAAAACCCCTTTTCTGGGGATCTAAAGACTACAGACTTCCTAAATTTGAGTTGTAGTCATATATTCGCTAACAGCTCTTTATAGACTTTCATTATTTTTGTCTAAAGACTCTACTATCAAGGGCTTTTGAACTTCAAAGATATGAGCACATGCATGACAGCTGTGTATTCACTCTTCTAATCTCTTAACTTTACCAACAATATTTTTAGCAATATCTTTTATGTGAAAAATATAGCAAACACAAGTAAATATGTGGCATAATCTCAACGAGAGATATTCTATGAACAGAAGTAAAAGATACACCAGTAATTTCACACATACTGTGTAGCTAGTTACTAGCGTGGAGGCAAGGAATTTCATACCTAGTGTATACAAATAAATGGTGAAAGGACATTATTCTTATTGTAGATTCCTTGTCAACCCACTGGTTCAGCCCAGGTGACTCTTCCTAGTGACTGGCACAGCGGAGAGAGGACAAAAAAACCATGAAGCCTACTGCTGTCAGCAGCAAAGTGTTGCAACTTGAGTGGTACGGTCTTGTAACCAATTCTAAGGTTTAATTATTGTCTCACAGGGTGGAAAGTTCATTGGTTTTGTTTGTGTGACTTTTTCATTTATTTTAATAAAAAAGTCTACATTCTTTTCAAGCATTGATTCCCTCTATTGCCCTGTGTCTTGTCTTCCTCTTATTTTCAACATGCTCTAGTGTTGGGTGTTTACAGGTCATAAAAGACAAGAGAATGACTTTTTTACATTTCTCTTACTGCTTTGTAATCTAATACCTCCCTGAGGTTCAGCTGCTAGGGGAGTTATCTACATCCTCCATTCGTTTAAATTTTCCAGGTCCATTAAACGTCAGAATTCTCAAAAGATAAAAAAGACAAGACTTTTAAAGCAGGCTTCAGTTATGACCACAAATCCCTCTGCCAGTGAAGGAGAAAAGGGGGATAAACTTGAGGCTAATTCAGAAACCTGCCTCGAATGGTCGGTCCGTTTCTGGTTAATCTTTTGATGTGACGGTTGCATCAGAAGTGAGTGTCAAATCATGTTTCTACTTGCTGATACTGTTGGATTGTCTGTCAGTGGGCCAGACATGCCACCTTGCCAGACACATCTCATGCTCTAACTCCAGGCCTGTAAGAGGAAGAGCTCAGGAAATTTTTATCTTATTCAACCCAAGGAGAAGATATTCAAAGTGCAAAATACACGCTTTTCACTGCATTATAATATGCATTTGAATATATAAGCTTCTTCGGAACTAGCCTTTCATACCACTGTTAAATTTTACATTTTCTGGGATTTTTAGGGACTTTACAGTAGTCTGCAACATGAAATCCCTGCACCTTCAGCTAAAATCGTGAGGGTTTTGAGTGTCTTGGGCTATTTTTCAAGTGACATTAAGACTGTTTCCTCCCCTCACCAGGTACACAGCAAGAGATTTCCTGTTAACATCCTGTAAAAACAGTGCAGCAGGTAAACATAAGCAACAGAAACTACCCCTGTGGTTCCACTAGATCTCCACTTCCAAAGTACTTTCTATGTTGACTTAGTATACTAAGATCAAAAAAAACAAAACAACATAGCAGAAGTGAGGAAAAAATGATGAGGGTTGCTCACGGATTAAATCAACCTACATACAAAGTGGTACAAGAGCCATTAAACATAAAAAAAATAAATACAAGTAGTCATCTCTACCCAATACATTGCTGGTGTGGCCATTCATATTTTCCATCCATGCTATTTTTATCTACTGCAGAATCTGCCTGAAAGCTTATTCCTATTCATCCAAACCTTGTTTAGTCTCATCCCCCCCTTCCCCCATACATACTTTTTCCTCTTTCTGTGTACATTAGACAGAGATTTACAATAAAGCAGACACAATAATTCCTGGATCCATTTTTCTAAGTCCCATCCAGATGTATTAGGATTTCAAATTAATCCTTTACATGCATATTGTCTAACAGTTACAAGCAGAAACTAGTATGCTTTTCTTACATCTTAGTTTGTGAACTCTTTCTGAAACTCTTTAGGTTTACTTGATTGGAATAAGCCTAAATAGTTCTATATAATCTGTACATTTTACCTATTCAGAGCTTGTCTGTACTTACAGCACTGGTTTTATTAGAGAACATCTTGAATTCGTATGTTGGTCCTTCAACTCACTAAAATGAGCATAAACAAACTGTGATACTCTGACAAAATATAAAGGCATGTGGAAGTAGTTAGGATGGTATCTTTCTCTTTGTAGGCAGTGGTATTAGATGTTTGTCAGGAGTGTAATCAGCCCCATCACTTCAATTTTTTGTGGTAGTCATTCTGTAAAATTATAAAACCAACAACAAAGTTAGTGAGATTAAGCTAGCTAAAAAGGCCTAGATGACAGCAAATTTATGTGAGTTGATATGTCACTAGAAAGGTAATGCCTCGATATTCTTTGTCTTGCATCCTACTCTTAAAAATAACTTCCAAGTGAGGGTTTAGGTATTGCAGTACCAACAGGCATCTGATCTCCTGGCATCTGAAGCCCAGCGTGGAGGCCACAACTCTCAGTTCAGTGTCTATATGAAAAGCAGAGCAGGGAGACGTAGAGTGGGATCAGATTAGCCCTTCTGGTCACTACTGAGGTTGAGGTTGGAGCCTGCATCTCACTATTCAGTGTTCAACAGCTCCACTGTAGTTCTGCAAAGGTAGAAGTAAGTAACTGCTCCTGCATTGACTTGAGTTAAGTGATTACGCTGATTTAATATTTTCTTCTAATATTTTTTGCTTTGACTTCCATTTTAACCTTGATAATTTTGCAGAATTAGGGAAAAAAAACCCCAAAGTGGTTAATTCAGCACAACTGCTCTAAAGCTGAGTTTTTCTAATCACACCCTTAAGCTTTTTTGTGTTGGGCTCTACCAAACAAAAGGTGTTTATACATACGTCAAGTAAAGTTGTAGGCACTTCTGCTGAAGTTTAGTTCCTATGCTTTTCTGTTCAAAAAGCAGGAGCCGTCTTCTTTAAAATATCACAGCCAGAAACTGTAGTGGTGGTGTTTTGCCTGTTCCTACACTTAAATCCACTTTTGTTTTATTCGCTAAAGTATTCCAGTGGGGTCAAGAGCCCCCCCCCCATACAATGTTGTCTTCGCCATAGCAGAACTCAAACCCACACCTCCAAGGAACAGCTATAACTGCTGCAAGGAAGCACTCTCTTTTCCTGCTGTTGAGGCTGTCACACTTTGCATAAGAGAAATAATTAACTGGAGCATGAATAGGAAACTCTTTTGAGAGCAGGTCTTACATTCCCCTTCCTCCGCAGTGCAGGTTCTGCGTTTCTTCCAGTGATTAATGTAAAAAACATCCAGACAGGAGAGTCTGGTATCCAAAGATCCCTATCCTCTCCACTTTCTTCTTGTCTGGAATGCTTTAACCAGATAGTCATGATCAAGCTGGTTTGTTTTCTTGCCAGTCCAAAGTATTAATTGTATGTGCCCAATGGAAAAAAGTTTTGACTGCTCATCATTTTGCTTAGTCAAAAATGAATTTGTGAGAATTTTTCTCCCAGGTAGGGAGTATGAGTTTTAACTTTCCCCCAAAAAAATGAATTTTCAATTCTAGTCAATGTGTGGCCTTCAGATAGGAACATCTTACACTTCATCCGGAGGTGCTGAGTTCTGCAAGTAATGGAACTCAAGGACCTTTAATGTCTGAAAACAAAGGACCTCCAGTGGGAGGGTTTCAGAGTTAGGCAGCAGATGAAAAGCATTTTGAGAATTGGTGTTTGGGATTAACCACACAAGTAGCACCTAAGTATCCTACAAATGATCATTTCCATACCAGAGAGAGCCAGGTAGGAATTGGCATGCTCTGTTTTTTTCTCCAAAACAGACAATGGGACCTGTTTTCAGGCTCTTTCCTTTTCATTGTTATTTTTACTGTGATATTAAACTGAAGATTAAGCTGAAGACATGAGCTTTATGTTCTGAGAACAGTGAAATCTGTAACCATGCTTGTAGACATTCGTTTAGAAGGAACTTCTACAGTCTGGAAGAAGATGCTCACAAAACTTTCTCCTACTATTGTGTGTTTCACCTTTGAAGGTGGCAGCCTTGTTGTTTCTGAAGAAAGCTGACACAAAAGAAAGTTTTAATGGAATCAAAACCAGTTGTTTAGGGCTGAGGCCATGCCCAGTCTTCCCATACAGAATATAACAAGCATACTTTCAAACCTTGATCAGGCTGTCTCCTCTTTCATTCCTGCTCCTTGAGGTGTAAGGAACACCAAATAAAATTTTTAATGGATGAGGACTATAGACAAAGCTATTTATAACCTTTGTTTATTGATGATTCACAGACACTTGTTAATGTTATTAGCAGTAAACTGTTGTTATGACTAGCATTTGCCATAGATTTTGTTCTTTCATTTGTGAATGGACCTTGATTTTATGTGAGTTGCTTTCAGATTGGTAACAAAAAGTGATGAATACTTACCATGCATAATTATCAAGGTGTGGATTATTCCCTACTAGTCACAGTATGTTCCTTGTTCTACCAATGACAAAAGTATTATTAAATACAAACACGATGAATAAGCCAGTCTTGTCGGAAATTTTAAAAGTTTGCAATAAAATCCATGCATAACTGAAAATGTTCACCAGTACCTCACAGCTGACGGTATTTGTGAGTTAGGAATAACACATCTCCGAGCTTCAAAGCAATCAAACCTCCATCCAACACTCTAGGCACTACTGTAGTGCAAACATTATGGTAGCAAGAAGGTATTTGCATCAACGTCAACCCAAGTAATAAAATTTTAGTGAATCTATGGCTTGGGTCATTTCCTTAGCCAGAAACAAAGACAGTCTCCTCTTCATCACACTACTTAGGCATCTATAAGATGCACTCTTCTGAATAACTAACAAGCACTAGAAAGTAAGTTAAAGTGGAAGTCTTCCTGGAAGAATTCTTCACATAATCATGGTCTAAAACTTAAAGACAAAGCTTGCACCTGTACAGGGGCTTCCAGATGGATTTACTGACCCACATGCCCAGGATTTGGCTCACTCATACATGATATCCTGCCCCCTTCTTCACTATATCCTGGTTTTGAATCGCTTTTCACCCATGGAAAATCTGGGTGTGTAAGCTAGAAGAAAAGTGCAGCAGGCTTTGGACAGATATTCAGACTGAAGGGGGAAGGGAAACATGGTACAGACTGCAGAATATAACTGCAAGGCAGATGCTTGCCTATTTCCACCCACCCACCCCCCGTGCTGCCCCATCATCGACAGGGCTGAGTACCTCATATGTTCAGGAAAGGAGGAATGAAAAGACTCCATTTTCCAAATGGAGACTAGAAAAACTAACACTTTTATCACAGAAATGTAGAGACGGCAACTAAACCATGCTCGTACAAATCATTACCTTAATGTTCAAATTCTGCAGGAATACAACAACATGGAAGTTCATGGGCAGACACGTACAACTGCCAAAACAGCATGTAACAGGTACTAGTGACTTTGTTTACTTGAAAGGTCTGTGGTTAGACATTTGCAAATGGAAAAGATTGAATAGTATATTATTTTGCTCAGGAATATTTTCATACACACAAAGAAAATATTCACCTGAGAAACAGGACATGCCAAACATCCAGAAGAACAAAACTCAGAAAAGAGATAAACTATCAAAAAAGTCTTAAAAACAGTTAAACCAAAACACTGTTCTGAACAAGAGTGAACTAACTGCACACTCTGTGCACCTAATTCTTGATTAAGCAAGATTCTGGGTCTCTTACCCACTCCTGAGTTTAATGAAACCAAAGGGTAAAACTTACTTCCATGGAGTTGATCATGTTTTGTATATCTTCTTGAAGAGAATCGTGAGAGCAAACCTCACAAAATATAGACAAGTCTTCCAGTATACAATGGAAATATTTAAAGGCACCTCTTCACTGAAATCCACAATAAAATTAAAAGAGAGGGGAGAACAGGGAAGCAAATTCATTAAATCGGTTAAAGTAAGTAATGTTTTACATTTTTAACCTTTTACAATCTACAGTTAGAAAAGTAGAGACTGTTTAAATCCAGATTGAGTTGTGCTTATTCATATCAGCAGGGAATGTAAACCTAGTGTAGTAAGAATACCTAGGTTAGCTAATACATAGCACATGCTGCATTGGATTTCTTTTAAAGATTTTTATTTAGTGTTTCATAAAGCAAGGACCCACAGAGAAATAACCAAAGAATTGACATGCCAAGCTTCTTTCTCTCAAATACATTTTTGGTTTGTTTTGAAAGCAATTACATGAAGTGCTCTAATTGCTACTTACTTTAGGAAGGGTTTAGCTCCGCAAAAATGCAGACCAGACCAAAGATATTTTGAGAGACTTTAGGAAAATATGCAGTGATGCCAAACTGTTGCACCTATGTAGCGTTTGGGGTTTCATGGTTTTTACCTCTTGCAGACAAGGGGGAAAAATAGAAGTCTGCAACCTTGACAGTTGTTTCACTTTAGATGATGCATTCCATTTCATATAAATTTGTTACAGTAGTTAAGCAAAACAATGGTGCTTCTATTTTCAAGCTACGTTATTTTTTAACATGTACCAGAGCCGTCAGGCAGGCAGCCTGTTTGCCTGCTCTTCGAGGTTTTATATTCCAAAAGGCTTCCACCCCCTACTCCCTAATGGTGAAAATAAATCAATTTCATCTGNCCTTTCCACAATGCCATATGGCAGCTGAGGGAAGGGTAGAGCAATGATCTGCATTTTCAGCTCCTAACAAAAGATGCAATAGTGTCAAAGAGGCTCATGAATACATGAGACATACATGTATAGAGAAGTGCCTCCAGTCCTGTCAGGAAGGACTAAAGAGAAGCCTGATAAACCTGACATCGCTTCAGCGCGAAGAAAGGCAGCAGTGCTTCTCTCCGTAGTTCATCTCGCTCCCATCCATCTCCCCCCGTCCCCCGCTCTCCCCTCCCACCCCTTTGGTTCCATGCCAAAATCCCATTAGCTCTATTAATGACATGTGGTTCGAAGCAAAAGCGTGTGGCAGAACAAGAAAGGCACAAGATCAACCATCCTATCTATTCGTTTTTGATACATGTATCACGAGATAGAAGTATTTCAGCAGGGGCCATGTCAGCTTGGCTACGTGAACAGCAAAGAGAAAAATTGCAACAAGAGGCTGTAGTCAGTTTCTCAGCTGTCCCAATTCATCTCCCTAAAGTCTTAACATGTGAATAGATGAAACTTAATTTTAAAATGTTGACAAAGTTTTCAGCGTTCGGGTTCGAAACACAGCTTGGGCTTTGTCTGCCCCTCGCCCTCCCCAAGATTTTAAGCCTTTGAAATACACTCCCCAGTTGGCATTGTGTGGCAGAATTAATATGCCCGGTACTATTTCAGCCACTTACCTAGGACTCCCTTAGCTGAACAAAAAAAGGCACAACCGCATTCTTCTGTACGGGTCCAGAGCTCCAAAGCTTAGAGACATGGCATTTCAATATGCCAAAGTTGTTTTTCTCCTGGAATACATTTAAGGGCTGCCTACAATAAAGTTTGTTGTATTTCTTAATTATTTAGACCTGGCGTGTTCGTAACTTGATTTGCCTGTATGATATTTTAAGAGCAGGCATTTTAAAATGAAAAAAATAAAAGTTATCTGTTTTCAAACTGCAATAAATCCTAACTTTGGCAAGCAAGCAAGGTAGTGTCTGTTATATTTATAAGGCAACACCTTATTTTATTACAACAAAGTTGTAGAAAAGTGCAGGAGTACTGATTTGCTATACAATAAATATTCTGTTTCATTCCTTGGCCCTCAGGATACTTCTGCTTAGTCCACTGAAAGTCAACAAACAGTTACATTTCATTCAGAAGTCAGCAAGATTTGCCACAGCCCTAGTGCCATTTTAAATAATAATAAAAAAAATTAATAAGAATATATTTTAAAAAGCGCTTGAATCCATTCCAGAGGTATAAATTCAATCTTTCAACATCTGCACATGCATTTCTGATTAGCCCCAAATAACTCAGAAAATAACTATCGACCTGTAGCTGTCTCTAGGACAAAAGTGTGAAGTTGAGAGTTTCTATTGGATTTAGCTGCACTTAAGGCCTGGCTGAATTTGCTGGTCAAGGCAACCACACCTTAAACCCTTAACCGTCAGTCTGAGCACAGCTGTAACAAAATAAGTCAACTATTCAACACTTCCTTTTCTCTTCAAGAACGTCTGTTTATGTAGCTGATGTCCACTCAACAGGGTGTGGATATTTTATCAGCAACACAGTTGTTGGGGCTGCTTGGGGATCCAGAAATCTACCTTTTTTTTTTTTTTTTCCTTTTTTCCCCTTTAACATTTGTCTTGCATATAAGTTTATCAGTCTTGCACAGCTTCCTTTCAAAATTTTTTTTAAAGGTCAAGTTATGGTGAATCTAAGCACGATTACAAACACGAGGTAAAGCAAAAAAGAAACACCAAAACCCCCAGTATCTTGGATACCAAGCTGCTTAATATTTCGACTGGAAGCGCCAATAAACCCTGCAATTTTAAATATCCAAGTGGCTTTGGGCTGTAGAATCATCAGGGCTCTTGTGGACATCAGCCATACGTTACTGAATTCATCTCAAATTCAGATAGAAACTAAGCATTTATCTGAAAATTGGCAACGTGTCCTTGTTCCTATATCTGTACTTCATTCAGGTAAAGACTTAGTAATTTTCCTGGGATGCAAAGCTACTTGTTCTCAGTTATACCAGTTCAGTGACGTATTAGGTGCATCATTAGGTACATCACAGGAGAGGCAGAAGACAAGTAGACCCTTCTGAGCAACGATACCAAGACTGTGCAGTTAACTCATACTATTTCCGTTCTGATATTATTGGAGAGAGTGCATACAAATAAAAATAGATGAGCACTCTGGGCTATGTGAGTATGGGCACATCTCCAGCCATAACAAAACCACGGCCTGATTACGTGCTTCTTCCCATCAGTGCTTCTTTCTGCCTAACGTGATAGCCTTTGCCCACCTGGATTTTGTCCTGAGGCAGTGCTTGGCACCATGCAGTCCCAAGACTGTCCTCAGCCCGTAGCCCATCCCGGTTACCCTTCAGCTGTATCAAAAGCAAAGGTCCTGCCATGTTTGCGGGTGTAACTTGGTCGATACTATGTCTGGTATGCACAGACTGTGGCAGCACATCCATTTTGGCACAGGGACCTGCGGCAGTACTCTTAGCTTTTCGCATTTACGTCTTTGTGGGCACATCAATCATGGTGACTCACTGGCTGCTGACTAGAAATTTCTATACTCATCACAGTGAACTCACCCGTGGTTTGGGATTCAGCCCATACCTTTCTTTATTGCCTGCTTTGTTCTATTTAAAGGCATTAAACTAGCGCATTTTGGGAAATGTCTATGACCATTTTTCAAGAGCACAGAGGATAACTTGTATTTCCCTTTCCTTTTACCAGGTAGCATAATTAAGGCCCATTATTTGGGAACACAGAAAAAAAAATTGAGGTTTTAGAGATTATATGCAGAAAAAATACTTTTTTTTTTTTTTCCCATAAGCACCAGTTAACACTGTAAATATTTTGATAGAGAGGTAGATGATCTCTTGACCTACCATAGGCATGCTAATACATCCTGTCACCACAACAACAACATCTCTTTTGGATTCGAGGTATTGTTTTAACACCAAAATGCCAAGGCTACTAATGTAAAACCAAAAGGCACTTTATTTTTCTGATGGAAATTATTTATTTCCCGTGCTGATCAAAACAGAAGAAATCATGCCAGTCTTCGCAATGTAGAATAATGTTCCTTTGGATAACACCTGTCTTTGTCTCCTTTGATCACAGACAGACAGAAGATATTAAGGTCCAGAGAAAGCAGATTCAACATTTGCCTGGTAATCTGGACAGAGATGAACCCAAGTGGCTCACACAAGTGACACCCAAGTAGGGCCTGTTGTTTTGTTGCTGTGGGGTTTGTTTGTGTTTCGTTTTGTTTTAATTCTTTGTAATGGCTCAGGTCTTCAGGTTTGAAGAGGGTAAAATGTTTACCCAGAGGGTAAAATGTTTTCTGCCAAGCTGCAGCAGGGAAGCATGAAATATCTAACTTCTTCCTCAGTGCATGGATTAGCTGAGCTAGAGTAAGGCTCGAGCGTGAAGTGACTTATAAGAGAGATTCGTTGCCTGGTCTAATAGCCGCTTGATGGGAACCATCGGCAAAGGAGTAAGAGGGGGCAAATCACAGGGGGTTTAAGTTTTGGATTAGAAGAACTTTCTTTCAATATACTTTCCCCCCTCTTAGTCATAATTTCATCTACCACGCTTGAAATTGCAAGTATGGCACCTCAGGTCTATCTCGCTGTAGCAATTCTTTTTCTTAGCTAGTAACAGATTCATTTCTGCTAAAATTCTATTACTCCCAGCTATTTCTCTCAAGGATTGTAACAATTCTTCTGAAAACAGATCAGCAGCTTTGGTATAATCTTCCTCCCTATAACTGGAACAAGGTCCGTTCTAGTAAATCCTGTAACTAGATGTGACAAGAATAGAAAACTTCTTTTCATTTCCTTCCTGCCACCCAGACAGGTAGTAATGAAAGACATTTTGAATTTTTCTGATTCCAGACACAGTGTTAATTGCCATCCCTCAGTGAAAGAATGCAGCTAATGTTATAAACATTTTTCCCCACAGCTTTGACATTAAGCAGGGACAGCACAGGAGGGGTCATTTCTCATGTGTGAGGTTGACAAATAAAGGAAGTAAGTATGGAATAAACATGTAGATTCTAACAGATTAATTAAAAGGGCATTTTCATTATCTTTGATGTTTATGAAACAGACCTTCTGTTTAGATAAATTAAAACCAGAGTATATACTATAAATCATATGGATAGACTTGAAATGTCATGCATATAGAATTGAAAGAAAAATTTAGGTGGGGTCCATAGTTCCGTCTGAAAGCCCCTAATGCTGCATTTTTTCTTTCCTTATGTTTAGGTGGATTCAGTCTTTCTCAATACACATGTGGTTATGCATAAGATTAAAATGAAAAGCCTCATTGTTACTGGAATGTTTTGCAACATTTTTCAAGTTACTTGAATTTGGCTGTAGGCAATTATTTATTTTTTTTTGTTTTAAATCTTTGGACTGCAAACAAGCATTTGTTGTGAGCATCTGACACTCAAATATTAAATATTTCAGCTTGCTTTGTTAAATGTCACTGTTCATATAGGTTACGTGGAGTTTTGTTTTCCTTTGATTAAAGGAGGAAGAATTAGAATAGGAGGAAGTAATTTGGGCTCTGAATGTGTGTTGTCAGGCAGCAGCTCTAGAGCAGTAATACATCTTAATGAACATGAAGCATCTCAGTTCTGAGCTACGAGGAACTTGCTGTTAGGTAAAAATTCATAGGCACAAATTATTAAGCTATATTATGTGCAGAATTTAATTTTCTCTGATCTCATTCACACAAAGCAACTGCCTATGGATGCATTGTCCCAGCTATAATGAGTATTTTCAGATCCTTGCTCGGATCAATTTTTTATTTTTTTTTTTTTTTTCCTGCTCATGGCTCTGATGAAGAGCTGTGGGAAACAATATTGTATTTCATGTTACACTGCAGTGGGAACATTTTAGCTGATGACCTAAAATTCACCATCTCTGAGCAAATGAGTGCAAGCAACAGTCTCTGGAAATTTGAGTGTTCAGAAAATAGATGAGTGGTGGAAAGATGCAAGAAGCAAGTTAACACCAAATTAATTTTGAAATGTGTATGATTATTTTTTTATATATACACCAAAATAGACTGTATTCAGTAGGGACTAGTTTATAAGTCTGAAAAGTTATCAAAAGTCGATCTATACCAACAAAAGTAAGGTAACTTACTGGGAACTCTAGAAATCTATCGGAAGCTTTAACAGTGTCTATTTTGAATAGGAATTGTTAGTTGTTAAAATACTTCATGCAGGTGTAAATGCAGAGCAAACTGAGCGCTTTTAGTTTAAAAATGAAGGTGGACTGTCCCTAGATAAAAGGGACAGCTGAAGGATGCTGTTAATGGATGTGCAAATCTCATCCATCAGATACATCAGACTACAACCAAGGACTGCTGAAAATTAACGCCAATAGTTTTTGAGGACTGTCCCTCTAAACCTAGCCCAGGCGTCAGCCTGGGACACACAGCATGCGTAGCCAGATTCAGGTGGTGTGATGTCATCCCAGCTCCTGCCCTTGAGACATAATGCAGCAGGATCTCTGGAATGCAGAAGGGCTCAGAGAGTCCGCGTTTGGTACCTTCAGTGCAGCTCCTTGGCTGAGTGATGTTCAGTCAACCCAGGAGAAATGTGTTGCTCCAGATTGATACAGCCAATGAATGTCCAGATATCCTACCTTGGAATAATACTGCCATAAAGGATTCTCAGAAGGACATCAGTTGCTCTACACTTAACCGTAGAGTTAAAGGAATCCAGAGAAGTTTCAAGGGGTAGAAGAGCAGGGGAAACTAATAAAGTTATTTTGGGGGCCACATATCAAATGACCAATTTTCTAATTTCCAAATTTCTATTTTCAGAGAGCGTTGCAGTCAATTTTGACTACTTAACTCCTGAAGGCAAAATCAAAGTTTCTCTAAGCCATTATTGCAAATTAACGTGCTTCCCAGACATCTTAGTTGAAAAAATACCACACCACACCCCACTGAAAAAGTATCTTAAAATGCCATTGAAACCCTGAGAACCTTCTTCATAGTTCTCCTTTTCTCAAAACAGAGTTACAAAGAGGTCTCTGCCATACTACCCCAATTATTCACAGGTAGCATGTATTTAGCTAGAAATAAAGCATGGGAAGTTTCTGCAGTGTCAAATCTCTACCTATTTTCTCAGGAATCACCTCAGAATATAAACCTAATACGTTCCAGACAGCGCAGCAGAGGAATCAGTATTAGTAATAACACATTTAAATTTTTATCCTGATGACCTGTAAAAACAAACAAAACCAAGCAGCCTGATAAGTCTTGACCATTGTTAGACTTGCGGCACACAAGTTATATATACATACAGATATGTAGACAAAGATGCACATTCCCAGGAAATTGCCACAGCTGCATTGAGGATAAGGGAATTAGGAGAGTTTGTAAAGATAAGAAATTACCTTCTAGTATTTAGCTGCTCTGCCAAAGCTATGCTTTGGGACAAATACACACTTTTGAAGAAAAGCAGGCAATGTTCTTACTTGCACATTTAGTGGAATTTATAGAGAAAAGTGCTGTGCAGTCTTGTTTGCCCAGTTTTCCTGAGATATGAGTCTGTCTGCCACAGCAGTGTTAGTGCTGACACAGGTATCACTAATCACCCAGAAATAAAGCCATGACATTTTCGAGTGTGGTGCACTAATCATTTCCTTAGAAGCCAAGATGCTGCTATCACAGTGACAGGACTTAATTTACTTTCTCTTCTCAGAGAACAATAGAATTTTATCTGAATATAACATGGGGAGGCAAGTTCTTTCCTGTTAGCTGGGCAGTAGCTAGTGGAACGGGTGGCAAGTTTGTTGTAACAGATTTGAAAATGAATGTGATATAACATATGATAAAATGTAAAGGATATATCTGGCAAGCCTTTAAGATCTTACCAGCCAGTCCTATGGACTGCTGTCATCTTTTCCAGAAGACATTAGACCTCCTAGGGGTGTAACAAAACATTTCATTTTAAGCATGTCATATACAGAGTTGTCAAGGTTTAAAGTTCAGAGAAGGTGCAAGGGAAGGACCTCAGTAGCAAAAGGCAGATGTGGGACCAGTCCTGGTGAAAAAGCAAATTAGAGAAGAGGAAGGAGGCATTGGAATGCAGGCATAGTTAATGTCATGTCATTACTAGAAATTTTTTAGACTTCATTTATTATATCCATATTTAACCAGCTATGGAGACCCTTACCGTATGAGCTTTGGGAAACACTTCCTTCCAGAAGTGAGTGGTAACTCGCTGCTAATGCAGAGACAAGTGCAAATCAGAACTTCAAATACCAGCATTTCTGAGCTCTGGCGATTTGGACAAAGTGCCATGTTCTAGTTGTTACTTTTCATTATTCCCAAATGAGATTGCTATGAAAATTAATTAGGAAGACACCATTCAGGTGATGCAAGTTCAAATTTGGGATTACTTTGTCTGTAGATCTTAACAGCCTTCTCAGTTCGAAATAAAATGGCTTTTGGCAGAAAACGAATCTGTGGTAAGAAATGATTCTCCGAGGTGTGTAAACCCACAAATAGGAAACACAGTCTGATTATTGTAGGAGAGTTTGACTTGGAAGATAATCAAATTACCTCCTTTGTCACAGTTTGCCTTTGCAATTTTGGGGACCATCTTCTCTAGCTAAGATCACAGGAGGACAAAGTCACTTGTGTGTTTTCGGGGGTGTTAGAAACACTATGGCTATAGATTTTGATATGTAACTAGGTGTCTACATGAAAAAGCAGGGTATTAATATACATAGGAACAATTACCTCCTTAAACACAGGTGTTCACTGTTGGTTGAGACGTCTAGCCTATTTTAGACCTTAGTTAGCAGAAAACATGATAGAGAATCAGGAGACCCATTATCTCCTGGAGCAACATCTGGCAGCCGGGTAGAATGCCCTGAGATATGTAAAACGTTACCAGAAACCTCCATCTATAAACTTACACATTTAGGACAGCAATGTCAGGAATTGCTGCTCCTTCTGTATTGTTTTACACTAACATTTTTTCAGTGGTAGAGCCTGTTCCTGTCAAAAAAAAAAAACTTTCCTGCATAATGCAATTCATTTAAAACTTGCAAGTGGCTAAAGCTTTTTATCCAATACCACAGTCCTAGCAGAAACTCTATGTCTCCGAGTGACTTAGGCCGGTTCAGTCAATCTCCTGATGCTCGAGTCATCATTTAGTACCTGTAACACCGGAAGGAAAGGTACAAGTTGATGTAATAAGGTGTTGCATCTTAAAGAAGCTACCCTCCGTGCCTATTAACTATTTTGCTAACCCTTTATGTTCCAGAGTATTTGTTTACTTCTGTGAACTAAGGGAAGGTCTGTCTGATTAACAGACAAAGGGCACCAGGAAAGATCCAGAACAGATACAGAGAATTTTAAAAGAAATGAGAACAAGGTAATAGAAATTTAAAATCTTCCACAGCACCAACACTGTCAACAATGCCAAGATACTATTGCAAACCATGGATTTCATGGTCATCTGAAGCTAGTGACAGAATAGAATAAAATATAATTGATGTCCTTATTAGAATCGGTGGTATGTTTTGGTGTTGCATCGTTATATTTTACAAACAAGGGAAGTACACATAGGGCAAATCCATTTTTTCTAGTGTCTGAAGGAGGCAGCTTTTCTGATTTGAATAGAAACCCTAAGTGCTTTTAACTTCAGATTTGAGTTGAAAAAGAAAAACAAAATCAAGATTTTTCATCTGCTTCATTTGAGATCAGTTGAAATGTGCTATTATGAGTTAATTTTGGATCATCTGCATGTTTTGTTTCAATTGTTAGATTTACCTTATAACATAAGCATAAAGAACATTTGGAAGGAGGAAAAAATGTCAAATTTAAGAAGATTGAAACATTCTATTCTGAAAATGTTAACATGATATGAAAAATTATAAGAGGTCAAAAGTGATTTAGTCAAAGCCAGCAGGTTACGACAATATTTCATATGAGAAGTAATGAGATATTTTCCTTTTGGGGTGATAAGCTTATGTATTTAGGGCATAGTAAAACTCCAAAACTATTGCTAGTAATCAAAATAAATATTACTAAAATGTATCCCAAATCTGTCTTGCCTAGTTTGTCTTTCATTATATATTTGAACAAATTTTGCGGGCACGTCAGGGGAGTGAGGAGATATTTTCATCTATTTTCTGTGCCACATGTGCTCCTCGGAAAAATATTTGTTAATGTTTTATTTTTTAACCTTGGTGGAGTGGGTGGATGGTTTCACTGAAAACAAAATACGAAAAATGGAACAGAAATTGAACCACCCAGGTTGGATTTGGCTGAATAATAAAATGAAGGTATCTATGTGCGCACCAAGTGTTTAGCTGCAGTTAGAAAGAGTAGATGCCAAGGTCAGGATTCAGCTGCAGGTGGCTGGTCCTAACTGAGCTGCTGCAAGGCATCCTGCCCGGTCTCTGGCAACCCAGAAGGCTTCCAAAGGCCTTGTGTCACACCTACCAGTACTTCACAGTCATTGTGAATACCTTTGGGCACTTCACATGGCACACAAACCATGTAAAATTAGGCCATCGTAATATGATTAAGCCCCTTTAAACAAGCAAGGGAGGCAAGCTCATCCTACAGCAAACACCTACACGTGGACAGCTGAGTCCTGCCCTGCACTCTGCAGCTGTACTGACAATATCACCACTGACTCAGCAGGAGTTTGGGCAGTTATACGTGGATTCCAAAATGTAGGTGTTTATTGTGAAATGAATACCACCCCCGTTATTCTAAAATTTGGATATATTTTACTGGATTGACTTCATTTAAAAGACCGATTTTTAGTAGGCCAAAGTCAAAACCAATCTTTCATTTAGTAAGCCAATACCTATTCTTTGTGGGTTTTTTAAACAAGAAAGCACAGAACATAAAAACCCCTTCTACTTTTTGAAGTCACTGGGGAACTAGAAGTCTATCATTTGCCCAGCTAAAGATTGGCAGCCACACGTAAGGAAACTGATGATGGCTCAGAAATTATTTCCCTAAATCTTGTGCTGCATACTGCACTCTTAATTTGTCATAAAATTTGTCCTTGTGTTTTCACGTATATTGCAATATTAGGCTTTCCCAAGGTGTTTTGTTTGCTTTTAATTGCAAGAGCATCTTTAGCTAGCAACTTCCAAATTATTACTTTAAAATACTAAAACCCACTGATGAAACAGGAAAGAAATCACTCTTTAGCCTATGACCTTTTATGATCCACTTTTATGCAGTATATCCCTGTAACTTTAAAAAACATTTGCTTTTCTACACTGAAAGATTTCCTGTAACTACAAAAATTTTGTAATTATGGGAAACAGTTAAAAAAATTTTCAAGTCTTTAAAGTTTACACAACTTTTTTCCAATAACATCCTTGCAGGCTAATTTGAATTCTTCCCAAGGAAATTTGCCATGTAGGATTGAATTATAGCAATAAGAATTGAATTTAAACTGTTTATCTGGGTAATCATTATTAGATCCCCTTGTATTCATGGCTATATGATAAGCAACTTCATCAGTTTTCTTTCATACAGTCAGCTTTATTTAACACATATTTAAGGAAGAGCTAGTAAAACTGAAAAGAGGGCATTTTACTTAAGACAATTTTTATGCTTATGGTAAATCCACAGGAGAGAAATGTTTCTGGGTCTTAGTCAAATAAATATTTAGATTCTTTGAACACATTTTGGATTGTCCTGTGGTCAGTACAACCCCCTTTGAAGTTAGTGGCAAGTGGCCCAATTAAAATTGCCTAAAACCTAACTTTTCCACCACAATAAACCCCACATGTTCAAAACTATTTTGTGTTCCGTTCTAAAAGCAAACAGTTGTTTTAAAAACGTGTTTTCCTTGAAAGAAAATGTTTCTTCCCAGTTGCTCAGCATGTTGTTCTAGTTCATTATTTTTAATTTCTCTGCAAATATTTCTCTGACGCGACACTTTTCTTCTACACCAAAAAGAATATAGAATCTCACAAACAGGATTCATTAGGTTGTGATTTACGTCTCTTTCCTAAGGCCAGTTATTCTGACACAATACCATTTTTACCTCCTTTTTATAAGTCTTGAACTTCTGTCAATGTTTACACAGAAAGAGAGGGTCAACAGAGCATCAGTTCCAATATTAGTTTCAGTGCTCTGATAAATCTCATTTATATGGATATGTCAGACATTTTCTATGCTAATCTTTGGTTATAAGGTTGTTACGATGGAACTCTGGAAAGGAAATAATTTGCATTCTTATCCAGTGAGGTGAACTGACAAAGAAAGCTAAAAAGCAGCCCTCGTGAGCTTCCTGCGTCATGAAATGCAAAGTCATGAACTCTGGCTTGTCGGCGTGTTATGCGCTTTCTGAGAGACGTTACATTCACCCAATAATTGCTGCAATCTTTATGGGCAACACTTGAAAATAATCTCCTTCCAGAAGAGCTTGAGCTCAGGTTAAAGAGAAGTCCATTGCCAATCCTTAGCATGGGAATACCACGCGTAGTTATTTCTGTAGCTCGAGAGATTGCATTTCAACCCATAATTCCTTTTTAACCCTGCCAAACTCCTGCTGCCATGGAAACTCGAGGTGTCTTTGACAGACAAGCAGTGAGATTTTTCTCTTAGCATTTTCTGTTATTTCTTTTAACAAGCCTTGCCCACTGCCAAGCTTGCTGTAAGGACTCACAAGTTAGTTGAAAATGCAGGTTTAAATCATTGAAAAAGCTCAGATATGACATGAGTTAGGGCCAAATACTCTGATAAACAACATAACTCGCAGATAATAAACGTATAGTTATTTCCAGGTAATTGATCAATGTTTGTTTTCTGCTGGGCAATAGAGGAAGTTGAACGGAATTTGATAGTAACTGCAACTGTTTTGTTAGGATTGGGAAAAAAGAAAAAAAAAAAAAAAACAACCAACTTTGCCCCAAGTCTGTTATGAGAATACTTGCTCATTTTTACTGCTGGCTAAATGTTGTTTATTCTTATTATGGTGGCAGATTTAGAGAGACTGAATTTAAATATTTTCTTTTTCTTTAGAGAAACAGATTCTTTGTTGCTGATGAAATGATTTTCTTCCTTGTTGCAACCTGTTCCCAGTTATTTTTGGAGAATAATATGCTCTGTTAGTCAGTTTGCTGTTGAATTTTCTGTGCTTCCAGCTCATAATTTGCATCAGATCTGACTTTCACATGGCACAGCAGCTTGCCTCATGCCTCTAAGAGAGAGGCTAAATTTAAGCTTGTTTCAACTCCAGTGATTTTTGTGATTTTCAACACAAGAGCTACACATGTCATGAAACCATGAAAATGTCATATTATCCAACTATTCCAATCTTTCATCTGCAAAAGCCTTTGATTCAAGCAAAGTTTAGTAATCCTCCAGGCCACGTCCTTGGTCAGGAAATGGGATCAAACCTGTCTAGCCACAGCACAGCTCCAGTTTTCCCAGCTTTACGATGCTGGAAGAACATGGACCCACCCACAGTTCCAGGCTTACTTCTGCAGGAAACATTGAGTAAATACAGATATACACCCCCCACACCCAGCTTTCAGCTCCCTTAAGGCCTTTTTTAATTTGCAGCTATTACATCAGAGCCTCCGTAGACAAAGTACAACTTTTTCATTACAATACAGGGCAGAAGGAACGTGAATTGGCTTTCCTTTCATATTACTGTGACATTCAAAAAAAAAAAATAATCTCATTTCAAAACAATTTTTCTCCCTCCTTCCCTCTGAGTTGCATCATGCAATTCCTACTCATCCTTACAAGTCAGCTGGAATTCATGGTCTTGCAAAATAAATTAACGGGTTTTGGTTGCCTGGTAACTATAACCTCTTGGTGATTTATTAGGAGCCAAGTGTTGACAGGAAAGAGGTGAATATTCTAATTTGCAAGATATTTGGGACCATTTCTTTGCAGGTTTATGTTGTGTGCTCATGGCATGTGCACCCTTTCTCATTTGTGCCAATGTTAATGCTTGCTTATCCCAGTGCGACAGCTGTGCATCTTTCTCCACTGCTTGCATGAATAAGCTGCTATTTAAGCTCGTACAGGTAGATTTTTCAGCAGCACATCTAGAGACCTCTGAAAAGATATCCCTCAAAGTAAATGATCGAGTAAGGGTAAGTAGAATGTGGGTATGTCTTTCACGTGTTAATTTTTTATTCTAATTTGTGAGAGTTGGGAAAAAAAATGGTCCAAGTCTCTGTATTCCTAGCTGTATTGATTGATAACTCATGCTAGTAAAGAAAAGAACTGTTATCAAGTGATAGATTTCCAACTTTCAGGCCTTTTAAAGTAAAAAAAA
>VXBH01008057.1:389892-406315 GCA_013400035.1 Rynchops niger
TTTTTTGCATAAGAGTAGACCTGGAGCTCCTGTAACTTCAGAGCTGCAGGTTAGAGCATCAATCCTTTTTCCATTCAGTGATTCTGAATGGAAAACATAGAGCTTGAGAAGGATTTATCCCTCTACCCTGAGTCAGAAGAGGAAAAATGATGGAAAGAAGGTGCAGAGGAAATAGGTATAAACGCGTACGGAGTCTCACCATGTGGTGCAGCAGGTCACCTGGCAGTCTGGGTATGCAGTTCAGACCTGACACCCAGGTGAGTGCTCTATACACCAAACAGGCTTGGCTTCCCAGATGTCTAATGTAGATTCGCATTCTATCCCACTGACCATCTCCAACGGAGCTTAACACACTGTGGAGTTTCTACAGCAGCCTTTTGCAGTCTCAGGTGCAAGAGATAAATTGTGGTGAGGAGATGCTGAACCCGGTGTCCCCACAGAGGCAAGGCTGCCACTGTTCCTGGGTCCACCCAGTACATGCAAGGCTAAGCGTGTACTCCCAGTAAGTACAGGCAAAACCACATTTATAACAGATGCGTATACACACAAACTCACAGATCAAACACAAACATCAGCAGTGGCCTCAGCCTGTTCCCCTCTCTGGCAGTTCAGGGTGAAGGTCTCCGAGTAGGAAATACATCTATTTACATCCCTGCAGTCACTGGGCTTAAACAACCTGGTCCATGCAGCAGCTACTCCTGGATCCCCAGTTTCTGGCCCCAAGGACCACAGCCCCACCCATGGAGACACTTTCTCGCACACAGCAACACACAGATCCAGACTGCGGGTCCCTCCAGTAACTGGCCTTATACTCAGCCTACTGCCTCACCAGCCATTGCACCCTCTCATCTCCAGTCCCTCACACCCAGAGAGAAGGCCACACAAAGAGGTCTCAAGCAGTCCCCAGACTCCATGGTCTCTCTCGTAGCCAGCTCCTGCAGGTATCTCACTCCCAGACACACACACGCCCCGGGCTTCCATCCCACTTGCTCCACTTACCAACTAACTCAGCTTGATAGTCGTTACCAGTGACACTGGCATACAGACCCTCACCTGCTCCAGTTGCTGACAACAGACACCTGTGCCTCATCATCACACCCCAGTGTTTTTCCCTTGCATCCCACGAGGAGTCCCATACCACTTTCAGGCAGCACCCTCCTCAGCCCAAAAGGTGTTCTGGAAAGCCTCTCCTTTGAATCATCATGATGGGCATTGCCGCCAGACCATGGGGCTGACCACCCTCCTGGGACAGCCTCAGGAGGGGACAGATCAGGGTGCTCATCCATACACCAACATTACTTCCCCCACCTGCCTTTGCTCCTCTGTGCTCCTTTGCCTGCGTGGATGGGAGCCTTTTGTCACATAACCAAACAATAATTGTTGTGAAGAAGGGAAGAGTTTGTGAGAGAAATCCAATTATGAGGATATGATTAGGGTTTTCAGATAGGTTCATTAGGGGACTGAGCAACCGTAAAGTTACTCCACGTGGAAGTCAAATAACCTATCGGTAAAGCTATCCAAGCCACAGACTCAGTTCAAGCTGACTCTGAGCATACCAGAATAAAGTGAATTTCTGTGACACTGCATACTCTCTGAACCATGAAAATAATCTCATTGCAAAGTATTTGTAATCATTTTTGGACACTTAAATTTTGTAGAAAGCAAATTAGTTACAGTTGTAGAAAAAAAAATTGGAAATGTCAACAATGCAAGCTTTTTGTTGATTGCAAAAGACATTTTCCATCTGGTCCCAAGCATGAAAATATCCTGAAGTGACCTGCATACGCCAGAGCTCAGCTGAACCGAGTGATAATGTAATCCTACAGAAGTCTCCAAAGAGGGAAAAGTCTTTTCATTTAGGGCTAGATCCTTCTTCCGCTGAAGTCAACAACAGTACTTCCATTCATTCATGGGGGAGGACAGGTCTCAAAGTGATCCAGTGTAATCGCTTTTGATATGCGGACGCAGGTACGCACACAGAAACTGTAGGCTACACACGTTTGGGGCACATAAGTGGCATAGATAAAGAAATCTAGAGTGACATTCCACCCCATTGATATTGAGCTTTACGGTCAGAATACAGCTAAGGAAATAGTGCACTGAAACAGTTTATATGAACTACAGTTAATGAGAAGGATGTTGCCCAATTGCAGGGAGAAGGAGGAAGAGAATTAGAGAGCAATTGCAATCTTAACAATACCCATTTTTCCCCTCGTTATAGCTTAAATTATGTTAAATCACAATATATTTCCTCCTACAGCGTACACACAGTAAAGGCCAATTACAATAAGTCCTTACAAAAATGCTCGTAAACACACTTGTGGCTCTCCAAATGGATCTTGTAATGTATATCAAAAATAGATATGAAAATCTTGCTATCAGCCGTTACACCGGTGGACTGTAACAGGGGCTAAATCAGCCATAATAAGAAAGCAGATAATATATTTAGATATTAAAATGAGATAGTGAATATTAATTACTATAAATTGTAAGGCTATGAATCTCACTAATACTGATGTAGTGAGCTATAGTCTTTGCTTTATTTATTCATCTTAGGTAATACTTTGAATAAGATTTTATATTTTTTATCTCCAGCTTGCTAATTTCCTTGCCCACATCTAATTTCTCCAATCTGCTAAATTGCTTTCTAAGAAGTGCTTTGCAGATCTGCAGAGGACACAGCAGATGGTTTAGGAGCACACGCTGGTTCCGAACAGGAAGAGACAGTAGATTTCTTGCCACCATCAGCGACGCGTTATTATTTTCAAAGTATAATAAAACGCACAGATGTGCTTTTGATGTTCAGTTGAATGCAAGTATTTTCTTCCAAGTTATTTTCTGCTAAACTTGAAGTACTGAGTTCCATCCTTTTACATTTAGGTTTTTTTCCACATTTTTAGTTATATTAGAAACTGCGCGTTTGGAGGCTTAAGTACCTGTAGTTTCAAAGACTAACTCCACACAGCTGACGGCTGAATCGCGCCAAAGAGACATTAACTCATATGCATTGCTTGTTTACATAGACTTAACTAAAGAGCCAGCAGCCAAGCAAACCATCTGACCACTCATCTGAGAAAGGTTGTTTATCGTCCAGGAAAAAGAGAACGTGAAGTGACCATCAAAATATTTATCTCAGCTATTACAGTATTATTTTAACAAATTGCTACTTGCCAAGTAATAAACCTCGGCCCTCCAGGCCAAGCCTTTGGAAGGACGTGGGACATGCCCAGTGCCTTGGGGGGAAAGGAAACACAGCACCCACTGCTAGGTCAGCCAAGCCATGTATCCCTTCCTGTTTCGGAAGGACCAGGAGAAGAAACTCAGCAGTGCTTTACGCAGTACCGCTCTTTGGAATCCAACATATTTCCATGTACATGGGCTGACACACAGAAAGGCGAAATAAACTCCCCATTTCTCCCCCTGCATTTGCTTTTGAGAAGAATCCAAGCGTTTGACATTGCCAACACCCACGTCAGGTCCCAGCGCTAAGGTCCGGGTAATTCTTCCATGGCTGCATGGAGGGAGAATTTTTTTTTTTTTTCTCCCCTCCCTTCAGAGTCAGTCACAGTTAAGTTGTAAATTCATAACTGGAACATAATTCACCCAGCAATTTACATGCACTGAGAGATTATGCGGCCTCACTCTGGAATGCTGCACCACAAAAGAAGTTTCTATAGTTATTTAAAGCAAGCCAGCCTTTCCCCAGCTATTAAAGAAATTTAATCTTCTTATCCTTATATGGAAGCAGTCTTTGTTTATATATTAAAAAAAAAAAAAAATAAAAAAATCCCCTTGCAATATCCTACTCCCCCCACCATTAAGTTTTCTGCTCTTTTTCACTTTGGCAAAGAAATTGTGAAGGAATGTGAAAAACTTTTATTAGGTGGTTACTATCAATTACCAGATAATGAAAAACAGCAAAGTTAATGGAAAAAAAAGGTTATCCCTGGATTTCGGGTTAGATTTTCCTTTTCCCATGAGAAACCCTGTAAGAGCAGGACAAAGAGGAAGCAATCTGCGAGGTTTCTCAGATGGTTCCAGCGAGGCTGACAGAGGGACAGAGTTATTTTCCACTCCTTGCCTTGCTGAACACTCAGGGAATCTGACCCCTGTATCTTGTAAGCTGTACCAACAGCAGAGAATCAGGTGTATTCTTCGGAAGAATAATTAGTTCAAGCTTACAAGGCGCCTTCCACTAGCTGCTCATGAAGACCAAAGCACAGGCAAGGTGATGACGTTAGGCTGGCTACCAGGGTCACAAAGAGGAGATGCTGCTGGTTCCTGCTAAATTCCTCCTTTGGGAAACAGGTGAGAAAGGTGTTAACAGGGGAAGAATTGCATAGATCAAAGGCTCCATAGCAGAAAACTTCCTTGTGATGCCTCTTCAGAAAGCTTCCGTGTGATGCCTTTTATATTGGTTTCTCGATGAATTTGAGAGATAAATTGCAAGTTATTAAATCGGAATATCTCTTGGATGTTTTGCTAGGAGTTGTCCTAAATGCTGTGTTTGTGTGCAAACAGCATCCTAACCAGTGTTCCCATTGCTATATAAAGACAGCTACAGGAAAAAAAATTGGGCATCTCTCTCACAAGAGCAAATCACATCCTTAAAATACGTTATTCTTTGTTCATGCATCTCACCTTGTGACACCTCAGCACAATTTCAAGGAGAAAACAACCACCTTCCGTGCAGGCAAAAGAAGATCTGATTTATAATAAAATTCTGGCATTGCGGATCACTCAAAAAAATGCCACAGTAACTCTTAATCCGAAGTGCCTGTGAATGGCCGTATGGCTACAGGTGCATCATCCAGTTACATATGATACTAAAGCTGATAAAAAAATACAATCTCTTTCATCAGAAAGTTTCACCTCCAGCCTTTTGGGATTTTAATACTGAATAGTTATTATCCAGGAGTCCTGTGTAAGCAATTAATGCATTTTTGAGTGTTATGTAGGGTAGAATAAGAAGCAGAGAAACCAAGATCAAGCTCAATTGACATTGACACCTTTATACACACACAGAAGGTGAAATCTGATACTAATTGTTAGGCACGCCAAGGGGGAAATAACGTTGAATTATTATTATTACATTGTGGGGACATTTTATTTCACATGCCAAGGTTTGAGCACAGCTGAGTTCCCTGATGTGAAAGTATCTAGAAGGCGTGTTTTACTTCCCAAGAGTTTTACTGTAAGCGATAAAAATTTTAGCGTGATATCCAAATTGTATTTTATTTTTAGAAGTGGCAAGTGGTCCATATGGATTCCTTATCATAGCTGCATCCAGCATCATTGTCTTAGAGGTGAAGGGTCACAAGCCATCATTACAAGTAAAATAGGACCCTAAACTTCTAAAGCCTACAAGTCATTAAGAAATAATCTTTCATCAGGCGTTTCCTCAGCTGTAATAACATAAGCCATGTATTTATTTTTTTAACCCTTTATACCTGTCTCTGCAGCTCAGAAAACTTACTTCTCTGCTGTGCTTCATGGCCTGGTCAGCCATTAATCAAGTCAACCTACATCAGCAGAAATAAGCAATCTCTATTCTAGACTTTTTGGGAGCTGACCCAATCTCGGCTTGATAAAGAAACAAAAAAGACTAATCTCATTCACCCAAGCTTTCCTTCTCCCATCCCCACTTGGGAAGAGTATCCCTTTGCCTATTTCCTTCAGCCACGACAAGCTACTTTTTCCTTGGACGTTTGGATTGGAAGAAAGATGGTTTAAGTACCGTCTAATCACAACTGAATGACAAGGAGAAAGAAAAGAAAAGCAGATAAGGAGAAGAAAGAAAAAGGCAATCAAGTGACTGTAGGTGGGAGCCAAACTGCAAGTTTCAGTGACTTGAAAGGCTGTACTATCAGACCTGGGAGGAAGTGGGGGAATCACAGCCCTGGTGGGTGGTGCGGGAAGCTGGGAATACTGAGAACCAGAGCCATGGTGGGAGGCCAATGCGTGGGTTGGCGTGATCAAAGGCACTTGGTTCCCACTGCAAGCACCCCGACAGGAAGCAGATGGGGCTGGGAACGCTGCTGGAGGAAAGCTGCTCACAATAAGGAGAGTGCTTTAGTGACCGAAGGACTCGTCTTGTGGTCCCTGGTGCTTGCTGGGGAAAGAAAGTGTAGTGGATACTCTCCACCAGCCTTGGCTGTTCATTACATCTGTTATCAGTGCCTTTATTTCCACTTCTGTTCGTACACTTTTCTCCAAGACAGCTAATTGAAACTTTGTCCTTTTTTGTTAGCTTCCTGCACAACCCAAATTAATTCATCACTACATTTCTTAAAGAGACGCTCTTTCCATCACCTAGAAAAACCTTCTCAGTTCTCCCACATTAGTTTTTATATTTCACAAGTGACTGTATTGCCTCCTTGACTCCAAGTTTCTATACTCATTAATAGCAGTGGTTTGGATGCATTTGACACCTGGAGATGCTGGCACTGGGAAAAACAGAGAGCGGCAAACTCAACCAGTTTCAGTAATTTAAGGCACCGACTTTTTCTGTCTTTGAAGATCACAGGCTCAACACGCCATTTGCAAAACTTGTTCTTAATCTCAAGAAACTCCAAGGGAAGGGTACTGACCACATCTCCCCACTTCCAACAGGCCAGGTAATTTTTGTCGGTAGGCAGTAGCAATCAAGTCTCCCCAGTGAAACAGCAAAAAAAAAAAAAGCACCTACCTGCTTTCAGGTGGCCACAAGCACAGGGCAGTTCCTCCAGGGAACAGCAGGTCCCACCAACCCTCCAGCAAACACTGAGCAAAGGCAATAAAACAAGGCAAGGCCAAGATCCAGGAAAAACAAAGCACAGTTCAGGGAAAGAGCTGGAGGTTAAAAAGGTCTCCAGGCCAATGGCCAGGAGTGTGGGTGGGAGCCCCAGGTGAGGCTGGTCAGGGCCAGTAACACCTATCAGTGCCCCTCAGGCCCTGACACTTGCCACCGTAAAGGGAAATTTGGTGTGAAGTTCACAGCACATGGTGTGTCTGGAAAAATCTAATCTGAGCTTTCTGGCGTTGTCAGTCCTCGCTTTTAAAAAAAAAAAACTGAGCACCAGGAGAGTCACCTGTCAATCTTTTAAGAAGCAGCAGGTTCAAAATCCAAAGCAAAGAAGTAACAAATCAGAAGGTTGGGTGAAAAAAACCTAAAACAAACCAACCCCCTCCCATCACATCATATCATACCTTAAAAATCATGTATTATTTAATTCTTCTGAAAAAGACAAACAATGCTATATTTATAACATCTTGTATATGTATAAATTCCTGATACAGACCTATTAGATAAATCAATTCCTGTATTTTTATTAAGGAAAACTTTTTCCAGCTTTTACACATTATGAGGAATAATCACAGCTGTATCAAAGGTTTTGAGGTGACATAATACAAATATGGGACATTTGTAAATTCAGAAACTACTTGCTTTCATTACTGTGTTGCAAAGTTCATCGTGACCAGTTTCAGCACCGATTCTTCTTAAGTCACGGTGAAATCTAGAAAACGCAATGAGACCTTGAAATGTCAGCTATGGTTCAATCTGGTTCAATTTGGACGACTCGATTTTGAAATTTTATTTCTATATTCTTGAAAATTTTACCGGTATAACTCATAACCAGCTCCATAGTTTAGGGTTTCAGTACAAACCCCCTTTCTCATGTGTGTCTCTAAAGGCAATGGTTCAGCTTTGTAACAGGGTATACTTTTTTAGATTAGCAAGTTACTTCTAATGAGGATGGTAATTAGCCACCTCTTTGCTCATTCAAAGCGTCATGGAGTTCAAACACCATTTCAGACATTTCAAACACCACTTCATGCCCCAAAACTAGGTACATCTGTATATCCTAGACCTGTATTAGAAATAGCATTCATAAAGAGTGATAAGTCACAAAATATTAACCTCCTCAGCTTTGGAAAACTAAAAGAGATTACAGTTTCAGTTAAAAAAAAAAAATTAAAATATTAATCTGAGTTGATTTTTTGTATTTATTTCAAATCTGAAGTAAAATATGGATTTAATTTTAAAGGAATGCTTTTCTTACAATTTTGTAGCTGTTATACATGTCAAATGGATTTAAAAAAAATACATACCAAAAAAAATATATTAAAAAAAAAAAAAAGAAATAAATTTATCTAGCAGCTTTGGGGGCTAGATTAGATCTCAAGATGAACAAATAATAATAATTAAATAGAAATGCTAAACTGTCTTTCATTATACATCCTTCATCGACAAATTAATAAGAGTACTGATTTTTGCACAGCTTAGAGATCTTTCTTCAGAAAAGAAAATAGTTTGTTATCGAAAACATCTCCGTTAAAATTTAGAGCTGTAATTAAAAATACAAACTCAATTAAGAACATAGAATTGAATTAAAGCCGTGCATCCCATGGCCCAAAGTTATTGATGGATGCTGCCTAGGCACGACTCTCACTCTTCATCTCAGCTGTACCTGGGAGACATAATTCTCAACTGAAGTAATTCAGACTATTTCTAACCCAGGAGACGTTTCTGGAGAGAAAGAGTCCCTCAAAATCCTTACCTCCCTAGAGGAGCGTGCCTATTGCTGCCGGCAAGCTGCAGGCCTCTTGCTGGTGTAAACTCTTTTATTTGAGGTGATGTATTCATGTGCTTCTCAAACCTGCACTCACTGTTGAAAACGCCTGGGAACTGTAACAGTGTGATGATGTCATGGCAGCTACAACAACCCCGTATGTGGGAAATAACATTTTCAATACATATTTAAGGGACCTTTAAAGGTCCCTTCCAGCCCAACACGTTCTATGGTTCTGTGATTCTATGATATGTATATCATGGGCCAAATTCACAGTGCATACAAATATGTATCAATATGTTAAATGAGGATGATTCCCAGTGTTGTAGTGCAGCATGCGTTTACGTTTTTGGATGCCTGTCCCATTTTATGCTGTACATTATTTAGTCCTTTCATTCCTTTTGTTTTCCCCAGTCAGACACAAAGGGAAGAAGTAGTATCATGTAACCAATTAGCTCCTTGTGGACCATAAGCTAATGTCCCACAGCTGGGTTGCAGACCGTTATGCTCTTTCCACTCCACAAATCAGCGCCCCTCTGCACACACAGGAGGCAGAAAGTTCCCAGGGATCTTTCTGGAGCGCTGTTTCCAGGTGGCAAGTTCGCTGTGCCACAAACACGAACAATAACGTGCCACGTTCGCTCTCCACTCGCGGCTCCGTCCCCTCTCAGAACAGGAGAGATGCACAGCAACACAGATGCCGGCACAGCACCACCCCGCGCCCCGAGCCGGGGACTGAGCGCTGCAGGTCACCGGTCCCCACCACTCTGCAGACAGATCAGGAGCTTGCTGTACGCATGCATACGATCCCCTATGCTTTTTATATATACCCTTGTCCTGTGCTTCCATTTTATTTTAGTTTCAGCAAGAGTACAATGCTACATTTTTACCTCCCAGCAGCCTTGTGCTCCTCACACAACCAGCTGCGTCAAGTCATACGGGGAGATGTTAGCACTTACTTCCATTTCAGTTCACTGCAACTTTGCCAGTTGTTTATAGTGAGAGGACAAAGGATCCACTGTCAGAAAAGGTATCTGCAACCAATCAAACATAAACCTAGTGAAAGTGAGAAAAATCTTGCGTCATCAATTCATCGTATGCAAACGGAGCAAGGAAAAGTAACTTCTATTTCTGAAGAAAAGCCCTCAAGTTTGAGGGTAGTGTGCTTTCCACACCACTTTTCAAAAGAAGATGGCAGAAGAACAGGATCAAAGATTTGCACAGCTATTGCCCAGCACCGCCACGGGAGGACTCTCTCCTCTCCCTACAGATTCCACCCAGGGAGGAAGCCAGGGCTTCAAAAACATCAAGTTTTCTCACTTGCTCGTTTCGCTCAGGTCACAATTTGTCTTTATAAAAATCTAAATTTCAGTTTGCTTCTATACCTGGCTTCATTCTCTCTAATAGCATCATCCTATCCTTCTCTCCCACAAGTAAAAACAATCTGAAAAATATTTGCAGTCCGACTGCAAGAGCTACTGCTTTAACTCTCAGATGTCTAGTCAGTATTCCTAAAAGCGTAGAGACATTGTGCATAGATGTATTATAAAATGAACCAACCTTTCAAGGGAAAGATGTCAGGATTTGACATGTACAAACATGGGAACTTTCAAAGTTGTGTGTTGTGTTTGGGTTTTTTTGCTTTAAGCTGGCTTCTGTCACCAATTCATCCCGCATATGGTTCTTGGGTAAGCCACCTTTTTGTTGTCGGGTTTTTTTGTTCCTCAAAAAGAAAATCTATGTACCTATCAATCTATGCACAGTATCTATTTAATCTATGGCAACGATTCAACTTTTTTTCGTACACAGCTTTCAGTTATTCACTGCTCGCTGTCAAGACTAGTGCATGCCTATCAGTTTCTATCAATGCACAGTGGATGAATATGACATAGCATTTTTTTCCCGATGTCACCAGGTTCAGTATGTAATAAAAGCTCAGATTTTAGGCTAAAGCATCGTACCCTGGGCTCAGATTTACATGAAGCTGCTTGGAGCGGGGATCTGGGGGCTCTTTCATAGCACGCTGTGTGTGCTTTATTCCTTGGACACAAAGAAAAGGTTTGGTATGGTTATTTGGGACACATAGGGCCCAGGTAGAGTGCCTTGGTGTAGAGGGCGACAATCCCGTTTTCTCTCTCTCTAAACAGTCCAGGACAGAGGGGCAAGCGCCCGGTGCTGGCTGTGCTTTGCTCTATCTCGGCCACAGGGTCAACGTTTCGCTTAAACCCGATGCCTTATTCTTCTGCTAAGTTACTTCTTATAGGTTAGTTCACAGGGTTTTTGCACCTCTACTGTGAACTCATTCTGTTGACTTGCAGTGAGGAATGACCTTTTTCGTCGGTTGCAGAGATCATAGTTAAATTAACATCAAATTCCTATTTTAGGAAATCCCTCCAGTTCAGTCTTATTATATCGGGCCGGGATAGCTTGAGGATACTCATGCAGGTGCAACTTCAAATAAAAACTTATGAACATATCAACTGCCCTTCATTATATGTTGCAATATTTCACTATGCTGGGTAAAACAATACGGACTGTGGAGGTGATCACTGATGGCTATGTTGATAATTTCTTTAATAAAAGGTGTAAAGTTTAATAACTGTCATTCCGAGCATAAATTATTCCTATTGTTTGATATGCATCAAAAAAAACTTATTACTCAGACTGGCCTTATTTATTTATTTGGCAATTTGTTTTGGTTCTTTCCTTTTTATTTTTGTTCTCCAGAAAATCAGTAAAGCCTTTACACTAATTGAGGAGGATCGTTTGGAGAAACACTGTAGGGAATTCTGATAGGACATTTAAATACACATAGTTAAAATAAAGATGGTAAAACTCATTTGGTTATAGCTCATGTAGTATTTAAGTTATGGAATGCATAGACCATGAGGAGCACCCCTTCCTTTTGCTCTATTTCTAACCAAAGTCCATGGGACTCCCTGCTCACTAACTAACGCAGGTCAGGTAGAAACAAGAAAGTAAAACCGTAAGACCTATGGCCACCTCTAGTTTGAAAACAGGATGCATGAACTACCCCTTGATGCCATACAGAAAGGACTTTCTAAGGTTGAATCTCAACTTGACATGCAACAATTCAGGCCGCTTTTGCTCTAACTATAGAGGATGGTGAATGCCATTTAAAATAGCTTAAAGGATAATATCTAGGGAAAAGCTGACAGCAGGTTTTCCTGCTTCCAGACATCCTTGTTTAGCCAGTAGTAAGCCTTGTGGCTTGGTTGCACTGGCAGATGTCTGCAAAGATGGTCATAGCAAAGGCGGTTCTGGAGCATACAGTACTTGAACAGTTACAGCAAGTGACTATACTCTTCAGTACCGCAGAGAAATTAAATGAGCAGAAATTCATCCATTGTCATTAACGTCACGCTTTAATAACGTTCCTGCAGCCAAATCAATTTTGTGATGTAAATAAAAATACTTATGAAAGGTATTGTGATGTGTCATGGATTTATTCAAGATTTGACACAATACAGTTAAACCTAGTCTTCATGAATATGGACACTGTGAATGCACTGTGCTTTATAATAATGGGGCCTTGTATGCTGTAGATTTGAAAGCTTGCTTTGAACTCCTTGAGTTTATATAGTGTGAGAGAGATTATTACAAAAGCAGTAATGAGAACAAGAGCAAAAGGGGGAAAATAGGATCTTCTGGGAGGATTCAGTAGCAGTTACTTTGTCTTCTCAGCCTATGGTTTCTCAAGATTCTGTTTTTAAAACCAACCTTTCCCAATCTGGGTCTTTAAGGGTTTTTTTAATTGCACTTCTCTTACATAGAGTATTTCCTCCTTTGCATTTAGATCTTGTTTTTTTCAAATGCAGATCTCTTTCACAGTATGAACTTTCCCAGTCAAAGCTTCATAACTCATTTTTGTAATTCTATGCCTATCTCACACACATCCCGTAAAGGAGTTGTTCCCAGGGTACTTAAACCAGCTACAGGAGTCAAAGTTGCCTTCAGGCTAAATCTACTCTAACACAAATTTCCTGGAAAACTACTAGTACTTTTCACAGGCTATGAAACTATCATGACTGTTAGAGTCTCAAAATCAGAATTAGCAAAGAAGCAGAAATTCTCATTTCATCTTCAGTGACAAAAATGAACAATAACAACAAAAAAAACCAAAATAAAAATAAAAACTGCACGCATATTTCACTATGTTTCTAGCTTAGAACATCTACTGTTGAAAAGATATGCACGGTATGTTTCATGACAACATTTTCCTTTAGATTAAGAAACTTCTTTTTTTTTTTCTCTTGAAGTGATTCACCCTTGGGGGAAAAGGAAGAAAATGATTTTTAACTGACACAGAAAAGTAACGTTGGTCGTCAAAGTTTATAATAATGGTTTTACAGATGCCAATTAGTTTGAGAATTGCAAAATTGAGAATTTTCAATCTTTTTGATGTGCTCTGTACAACAATTCCAACTTCGACACAACCAAGTATTCAAATGTAAATGCTACTGTATCTATTAGTAGCTGGGTGAAACGTTCGCGTGTGTTTTAAATGCTCAGAGTTAGAACACTGTTGATCCGCTCCCTTAATTCAAAGCAAGCTATTTTAATGAAATTCTTGTGTTATTTTCCAGTAACAACAGGCTTAATTTAGTACAATTTTTTTCTAACATGAAAGCATACATTTTGTAATTAAGTTTTCACTACCTAATTATCATTTCCATGAAATTGTCTGTGAAATTAGTAGGCATAAAATACTTTCTACAGTGCCTGAGTGGCTTAGAAAAGTACATCTCATTTTCAGGAGGCACTGAAGAGCTCAGATCATACTGACTTTCTGTAGGGCAGAGACTTTGAAGTCATTCGGGCGTCTTTGTCAATAGCAGCTGATTCAGCGTAGAAAACATCATGAAATACTGAAATGTCTCCGTATTACAGCCTTGTTTATTGAAGAAGTTACAGTATACCATTGAGCTTTAGATTAGGCTCATCCATGTATGAAAACAAAACACTTATATGTGGTCTGAACATTGTTGTGCTTTTGACAGCTGAAAACAAGAACTGGTCTTTTGACACCAAATGCTAATCAGTAGCATAATTACTGTTATAAAACCATGGAATGGTTTAGGTTGGAAGGGCTTTTAAAAATCATCTAGTTCCGAGCCCCCTACCATGGCCAGGAACACCTCCCACTAGACCAGGCTGCTCAAAGCTCCATCCAACCTGGCCTTGGACGCCTCCAGGGATGGGGCATCCACACCTTCCCTGGGCAACCTGTTCCAGGGCCTCACCACCCTCACAGGAAAGAATTTCTTCCTGATATCTAATCTAAATCTACCTTCTTCCAGTTCGAAGCCATTATCCCTCATCCTATCGCTACATGCCATTGCAAAAAGTCCCTCTCCAGCTATCTTCAGATACCAGAGGGCCACTGTAAGGTCTCCCCAGAGCCTTCTCTTCTCCAGGCTGAACAACCTCAACACTCTCAGCCTGTCTTCATAGGAGAGGTGCTCCAGTGCTCTGATCATCCTTGTGTCCCTCCTCTGGACTCGCTCCAACAGGTCCATATCCTTCTTGTGCTAAGGACTACAAAGCTGGATGCAGTACTCTAGGTGGGGTCTCACTGGAGCAAACTAGAAGGGCAGATTCACCTCCATCAACCTGCTGGACACTCCTTTTGATGCAGCCCAGGACGTGTCTGGCTTTCTGGGCTGCAAGCGCGCATTGCCGGCTCATGTTGAGCTTCTCATCCACCAACACTCCCAAGTCCTTCTCCTCCCTGTCCATGTCGCAGACAAAGATGTTAAACAGCACCGGTCCCAGTACTGACCCTTGAGGAATGCAGATCACATTATATGGTGTCTAAACGTATACATATACAAGAAAACCTTAAGAGAAGATAAAAGATCAACCTCAGTATGAATATGTGTAAGCAATACCATGAGGGGAAGAAAGTAACTATGGCAATGCAACTGAGACCACTCAAACGACTAAGAGATTAAGTCATAGCAGAGGAACATGGCTGTAATTACCTCTCTCAGCCACTTCTGGGATGATGATGACCCAATTTTATTCGTCTGTTACCATCCTGAAATACAGTTATTTTAGCAGTGACGTTACCCTTGTACCCCAGCAAGGCAGAAAAAGATGATGAAACTTAACATTAGAACTGGAGACTGTATCGCTCTTCAGCAGTAGGTGCCTTGTGGGATTCTTTGCCTGAAATTACTTTAATTTTCTTAAACCTAGTTCTGTTCAGATTAGACAGTTCTCAGTCCCTTTTTACGTTTTTGTGTCCCAGCTTTGTGTATTGACAATTCCATCTTGCCATTGCCCCTGTAAACTCAGACTAATATAACAAGTAAATACTTGGAATCTCTGGAGAAATGGAAAAAGAACAGGATCTTCTGTAAGCAATTATTGATACATACTAATACAAATGATGGACAAATGAAAACTTCAGAGTTAATTATTTTTCCACACGCCACAGTTGAGTGGTAAGTGTTCATTATGACCTAGACCTTGCAAAGATGTCTGCTTTCATGTATGCCTGCATGGAAATAGAGAGAGTTCAGCCGCTCATAGCAGAACGCTGCATGGCTTGGTTATACGGATCATTTATAAATCTAAAGGCATAATTTTTATATCTAGATCTTTCTTTTTTTTTTTTTTCCATTAAAACAAAAAAGGATTTTTGACAAACTCTTTTTCATGGAAAATGTTTTCTTTTCTTAGAAACTTGGAATTTGTCATTGAAATATCAGATACCTGTCCCCATGCGCACACATCCACCAACACCAGAGTATTTTTCTTGCACAAAGAACGTCCAGGCATAGTTACTCTCTTATATGCTTGGCTCAAAGTATACATGGTGTATAAATCAAATTTAGTTTTTATGGTAGATGCATCCATGCAGAATCAATGTAATTGTGATACAGCTTTCCCTGTAGATATGAATTAATCGTGGAAATGCTGGTACGTCATTAATGATAATATCCGCTCTCGTCCTATTCCCAAGATCATAAAAATGTGTTTCTCTCTTACTGTCATGTAGGGAGCTCCTCAAACCTCAAAAGACCCAAGTTGAAGAAAGTCACTAAACAGATTCCAGGCTTGGTTTTTTTTAAAGCCCCATATCAGGGTTCCTGAATAGTTTGAGTATGGTCTTGAATAATTCATTCCCAAACCTTTGTTGTTTCATCAGATAGTAGATTTCCAAAGAAGTCTGTCTCTGTTCCTCAGCTGGCTAACATTATGTCTTGTACATTCCCAATCCAGAAATATGTTTCTAATTAAGCCATATAATAAGAGTTTCCTGTGCAGGGGAAGCAATGGGGAAAACAAATAGTTTTGAAAGTGGAAACTTTATTCCATTTAGGCCTGTTAGACTCAAGCGTCATTCTGTTTAAAATAATGAATACGGAAAGCGAAACAAATAATTAAAATAAACATTTTTTTTTTTCTGCAACGTGATCTGTAGACTTACTTGTGGCAAGGAACAGAATCCCCCTTCCTGAAATAAAACATAAGACCTTCCACCAGTGAAATTTATTTTCTACCACTGGTGGATAGAAGACTAGAAATATTTGTCAAAGGGAGCTTCCTCGCCTGCTGGCTATCAAAACTTATACTGGAGCATTAAGTTAGAAAATAGATTGTTGTTTCATTATTCCATCCTTACAGCAACCCCTAAGGGTGGCAAGGGAACAAGTCTGCTGAGTATGAATTCCCATACTCTGAGACTTTTGAAATGACGTTGACTCTAAATCAGCTTTCTACCATCCTTCTGGTTTTGCCACCTTCTAGTCACCTATTAACTGTTAACATGTTTTTACTTTCCTCATCCTTTGAAATGCATTTCTTAAGGAAATCAGCAGATGCCAGCCCTACTAAAAAAA
>VXBH01008057.1:415739-435769 GCA_013400035.1 Rynchops niger
TTATGCAAAAGGGCTGTGGGGATTCAGAAATCACGGGGGATTGAAAATAAATGGCACTGACAGCACTGATCCCACCAGGCGAGGGGGCCAAAATCGGTCTGTCTTTTCATATTATGAAATATACCTAACGGCAGGCTCTTTAAACCCTGCTTACACAATGCGTTGTCTGTGCGCCCGGGACTTTCCTTTTTCCCGCTTTCCTCCNTGTGTCAATGCAAATGCTCTCGGGTGGGCCAGGGCGAGGGGGGTCATTGTCAGGAGGGGTTTGCGCCGAGGGGGCCGTGATGCTCAGGTTTTCCCTCCCTTGTAGGGGTTGTTCTGTGGGCACCAACCACGACCCCGATTTATACTTCAGCACTGAGATTTAACTTCGCTTCATTCCTAACTCTCGATACTAACGTAATTTTTAGAGTTATTTAAACTGAAGTTGAAGCATTGCAGCACCCTGTAATATGTAAGTGGTGTTTGAGGAGTGTTCTAATGCAGCACCCTCTTCCAGAAAGGAAAAAGAGAAAAAAAAAAAAAAAAAAAAAGGCCTTTTTCTTTGGTTCTGCTATAACTCAATACTTTTTACAGTGTATTCTGTAGCATAATTTGAAATATTACTGCAGGGCATTGCTAGTAAATTCCATTTATCATTTACAAGCCATAAAGCAGGCAAGGAAAAAGGAAAAAAAAAAAAAAAACAGAAAAAAAGGCAAGAGCTGTGCTTCCCCTCCTGTAGTTTCACACAGAGAGTTATTCATGTCTAGTGCCTCACCACTCACAAATGACAGCTTTTCACCAGCTTTACTAAGGAATTGATTCTTTTCTCTTTCCATATAAATTAAAAAAATGTATTTAAAAAAGCAACGCCCAGCTGGCATATCCTTAGGACAGATTGCCCAAGGACAACTTTTTAAAAACTTTTCATGGATTACATGTAAATTAAGAAATTCATTATGCTTGATGGTGAACATTTGTACTGCTGTTTCTAGACAGAAAACTTTGCATCTTTGTTAAAAAAAAAAGGGGGGGGATGGATTTTATTATTTAGCTGCATAGGAAATGAGATCACTATCCCTTTTTTCAAGGTAGGCTGATGCCCTCAGTCTCTATAAAACGTTTATACATCTTTGGGTTTTGACCCACTAAACTACTCTATGAATTCCAAAGGAAATTTAACTAATACATAAAAATCACTTTACTACTTTTTTTTTTTTAATCTTTACCCATATAGCTCCATTTAAATAGTAAGATTATTATACTTTTAAAATAAGTATTTTCTACTGGAGGCCCAGGTCTTGCACTTTAGCACTGGCCCTCATGCTGCCTTTCCACCAAACTTAATTACAGTATAATTTCTCCTGTCAATGAAGTTATTCCATGCCAATAAAATTCCATACATGTTTGTAGTAGTGAGCCTTGAAACCCCAATTTTCTCAAATGTTTTAAGTCCTCAGTTTATGCAAGCTTTGAAAGTAAACTGCTTCCAATAATTTGCTTGAAGAAAGATGATACAAGTCATTAATCATGGCAAATATACTTAGTTACTGCGGACGTTAGCTGAAAATTCATTTACTTTTCTCTCTGGAAGAGTTGCTATGCTCAGTAATATTTTGGATGTTTAGATCAAAAGGTAATTCCAATATTTTGATTAACAGTCTCTTCGGAAAAAAGCTCAACAAAATTTAACACAAATTAAAAGTCTAACTCGAATTTGCGAAGTCCCTGTTCCCGATCACCTGTTTAACATTCTTGCTTTGAGTCCACTAGCTGTTAGTCTAGGCATAATACAATAAACAGTAATTAATAAATAGTACATCAATATTCAGTTGCAATGATTTTTCTTATGAAGGGCATTACTGGGATCTGGTTGATAGACCAACCTACAAGTCACTGCATTTCCTGAGTAGAGGGGAAGTTTTTTTGGCACAAGAAAATGTTTAAACAACCAAACATTTTGACATGCACTGTTAGCAAATGCCTTAGCTCGGAACAACTCACACATCGCCTGTGGGAGCAGAATCAAACATTCCCATTTTTTAATTTCAGGTCAATTGTTTCTAATTAGTTTGCCGTGGACAAAACTCAGATTCCTGCTTTCCATTAGAACTTTATTTTACGAGTAAGTTTGGTATTGACAGATTCTCATCTACCTCATATCAAAATGTCAAATCTTTCCATCATTTGTTGTGTCCAGTAATTTCAGATATGACCTAACGCACAGGGATGAACTCTGCCTCACATATACCAAAACGCCGACGTACGGGCATGGATTGGGGTGAACTGGAGGTGAATATATTGCAAAATTGTAGATCAGCTGGGCAATATTTCGGTATAAAACTTCAAAGCTCAGTCTTGAAGATTTCTGTAAGTGTGCACTGGTGGGAAGCAACCCCCATCATCCCGGGCTAGAGCTCTCTTTTCTCCTCACTACTCTTGGTCCAAAGACAATCGGCTTCCACCCATTTCCTTCCCAGTGGGACGATGTGGCAAGAGTTTGTTTTCATTATGTGTTTGTATCACTCCATTAACAGTGGGATTTCAGTCCACAGTGGGACATCTAGACACTGCTGAAATACAAAAAATAACAAACAATAGTGCCTTCAAGCTAAAGATTTAGTCCCCAGATATTCTTAGAATTGCTCAAAACTGCAACTATTGAACAACTCATGAAACACCAGATAAACCACAAAAAGAAAACAGTGTCAAATGGAGAGAGGAGGAGGAGGAAAGGCATTGAAAAAATTTTCTTGCTGAAGATAGCATTTGGTTGCTGGGGTTTTTTTCTTTTTAAGCCTCATAGACCAATTCTAATACCCATTGCTTTCAGATTTCTAAGTGGATTATAAATGCCGGGTTTGATTTAAGCATATTTAAATGGACAGGCAGACTATTTTTAAGAGGTTCTGTCTCAACTGATAGGCAGTACACAATGTAGTTGTCATGACCATCCTGTAGCCATATCCCCCTTCTTTTATTGGAAAACAGATACGGGTGTATCTGCATTAGTTGGTTTTTCACTTCGTTAAGGAATCAGGAGGATCTAATCCACACACAGAGGCAGAGAAGCCCAGAAGCTCAGGTCTTGGTTTGCGGTTTAACATTCATGTCAAACTTGATGTATTTAGCGCTGATTTGTGACGATGTAAGATGGAAATAGCGCTGAGTAGCATGTTCTCCCCCAGGCTTCTCAGGGCTTTGGGGTTGCTTTTTTTTTCCTCAATGGGGCCCTCCCTGGTAGCTCAAGATCGTTAAATACCTAAGAAAGACCAGCTTTTCTATCCCTGTCTAAAAATAGATAGAAGATTGGCAACAATAATTTAAAATTGACTTTGTGAAGACAGATTAACTATAGTTCACATTCCTTTAGTGTCATTTCACGGGATCTGTTTGCATGCTGATGAACATGGAAAGGGTAGCGGAGAGTTTGCAGATGTTGTTTGGTTCTGCCCAGACTGTAGTTTGAACAGAGATTAAACTTGCACGAGCGCGTAAGACTTATGGAGAATGTCAATAGCACATTGACACCCTCAAATGGTCAGAACCTCAGCTCCTCCTCCCATCAAGTCATTGTGATACCTTCCTCAAACAGAAGTTATGAGAAACTACAGTTGAATCATCACTACCAGAATAATTGCCTAAAGATATTTTACATATTCCTTAAGGCTGCTTGTTCAAACAGTCGTAACCCAAACGGTTTAGCGGTTTGGCAATAACATTGCAATACAAGATAATAATGATCTTAGGCTTATTACTATTACCAACATCAGCGAGTTACTCTTTAATCTGGGACTAATGTGCTAAAACTGATTTGAATTTTTAGCCTCTCAGTATAACGCATGTTCTAGCCCAAATGAAAAGCTCCTTTTGAATGTTACTTTGAACAGCTATTCCTATCTTCAATGGCGATGTTTAAATCTTGTCCCTGTATGCTGCCTTTACAAGTTACAAGACCGGCACTATTTGCACTACACCGGACATAAATGAAAATATTTTTAGTAACTCAATAATTTGATTAGATACTTAAACTATCACTATGAAGATTAGGCAGGATATGAATAAAAGAACAGTCCTTTTCAGCAATTCAATTAGTAATCATTAGTGATTTCTACATAAATTTTCTTTTATTTTTATTCATACTTGCCTAAAGAATGCTGGCCTTTTAATTTTAAAAAAATATATATTGAAACATAGAATGCAAATCAAGTGTTTTGTTGTCTTTCAAATAATATAATGCCTCTCAAAACTGCTAAGACTATTCCTCTTAAACACAATATAATTAAGCAGTAGAAATTACTGCCATTATGCCCAGAAAACATATAGATTATTTTTTTTTAATGTGAAAAGAAAGAAGATGATGGACACACAACGCAATAAGTATGTCTTAACAACATTTTAAAAGACATTACATGCAGAAGTGGAATAGGGTGTAATATCATTTATTTAATTATGAAATAAGATTGTATTTTATTTGCTAAAAAAAAGGAAGTATTTCAAGTAATAAAAAAAAAATCTTCAGTTATCCTGCTTTAACTTCATCTTTTGTTTAGAAATATGGAAATTATATGCTTGGGAAAATTTATAGGTTTTTATAAGAAAAATATAAAAAAAAAATGTAAAGCCTAAACTCTTATTTTCTACTTGTAAAAGAAAATATTACAAAATTCCAAGGGCTTTTGTAATTCAAACCAGTTTTGAAATTGTAAATATGGATTTTTTTCCACGGGAAAAAAATTCTTCTTTATGTCACTGAATTTTGTTACATACTTTTATGTTTCTGAACATAAACAAACACTAACTGATAAAAATGTACATGTACTCCTCAGTAATTCTCTCTCACCTTCTATTCTCAGCTTTATCAGAATTCTTTCTCAGTAAGAGAGACTGATTTGTTGTGACGATGCCTATGAAAATAAGCATAAAAAATTTTATGCTATCCATATTTTTGCTGTTTTCTGCTAATGTTGCATTTACTTAAAATATTGTCCAATTTATGTGATGGTATCAGCCTTTCTAGCAGTACAAGTATAACACCATTCTTAATAGCCTGATTCACATCTATACATTTCTCTGCTGTATAGCTCATCTTATTTTCATTTTTTTGCCTTTATCTACTTCTGTGTAATAAACCAATTGGCAATCTTTTGAGAGAAAAATCAACAGGTATTTAAACCTTTCATGATCTGGAAGGAAATAATTAAATCAACATTTGGTGACTGACAGTTGAATAGTCACAGAGTGTTTAACTGGAATGAAACCACAATATTTATTTAGTTGAATTTCTAGTTTAACAGTTTACAATTTCAGTTCGTGTTTTACAGGCCACAGAAATGTATCCTTATTTCCCAAATGGTAAAGGAAGATGTAAAGTAATATAAATAAAACGTGGTAGCTGATAAGCATTTAATGGCCTTTGACCATGTGATTGTGAGAATAACCATGCCCATCCCCTGTTTTCCCAAGAACTCTTCTCTTCTGTCCCCATTAGGAGGGTTCTAATGCGTCCACAACTGGAGCCAGAGTAATAGTAAGAAAGAATAACCCACAACACAAATTTTAATTTTCAGAACATTCTGATGTGGATATTAAATAGCTATTTCCATTAGGCTGTTCATATTACTTTTAATGACAGTTGTATGCTATGGATATAGAGTTGGGATTTGTTTTCGTTGTTTGGGTTTGGTTATTTTTGTCTGGGTTTGGTTTTGAGGTTGTTTGGTTTGGGTTTTTTTTTGTTTTTTTTTGGTACCAAATGAAACTTGTCACATAACCCCATTTTTTTTTAGCCCCAGGAGGTATAAGAGACTTATTTATCTGATGTAGCTCAAACTATGTCAGTTTTAATGATATTCTTCCCCTTCTGCTCATTGATGCTCAAGGGAAAGGCTAGTGGTAGGTACTCGTCTCCTGTGGTTAAGAAGGTGACCGTGAGCTTCCCTGGACTTCTCCAACAGATTGCGAGCAGCAAGCTAATTGAGACACCAATACAAACCTCTTTTGGGATCTCTCCTAGCTTCACACAGGAAAGTACTGGTAGAGTAAGAAACCTTAAGCGATGCACTGGGCTGTCCTTTCATTCAAAAGTATCCGAGATCAAAGGCAAACCTTCCCCAAAACACAGCAATAATCAGTCAATCAGTTTGGCCAGATATCGTAGCTGATATAAATCTGCTCAGCTCTTATGACTTCAAAGAACACAGCCATTTTGACACAACAAAGATCAGACCCGTGATACCTCATAAACTGGTGAGACTCAGATCCTGCAGACATCGTATGGTAACAATTGCAAAAACATTTGTTGCCCAGAGTCTCAGAGAAGAGCAGACTATCTTTGCTCTTTATAGACGACTCCAGCGCAGTTTGGCTTTACTTCACCCCCACCATGTTACATTTCAAGATGCCAGAATAATTCTTTCACCAAATCAAACAAATAAAGGTTTCATTCATCTTTAAAGCTGGTAACTGGTTCCCCCTCAGACTTTTCACATGCTAGGGTGAATAAACTGCATTTTTTAATATTTTTTATGTCTGTTTCTTTGTCCTGCTCAAGTGTGCATACTGCATGTTATTTACGGTGACTGTCTGACTGCTTGGGACTGCACTTTAAAAAGACATTCCAGCAAATACCCTCAGCAAAAAGCGAGGGAGTGTAAGTATAACTGTGCTTTCAAAAAAAATTAAAAACAAAACTCCAGTCAGGTGGCCTCAGAGTAATCTGCCAACATATTTAAAAAATATGTAATTTAAAAAAAAAAACCAAATGAAACTTCAAACACAGATAAACTACTTATTCCACAGGTTAAAAAATAAAGAAAGTAATGAAAAGAAAACACTTAGATTCTTTTCTGGCAGCTGTAGTTACGCCTGTAGTTGGGTGACTGAAAAAGGCTCACAAAATTACTCACTCTTGAATCGCTGCCCACATGACCTGGCTTTGGTGGCAGCAGTTACAGGAGTTTAACTTCAAAAACAGAATTAAAAAAGAGTGCACAGCTGAAGAGCAAACAGAGAGAGAGAGACACACAGATCTCATTTAGTTTAAAACTCTGTTATTTTTGTCTGTCAGCTCTTTAAGGAGAGTCAAAAGGACTTTTCCACTTTTACCATAAAACTTTGGTATTGCTTTTATGATTTTCTGACTACCAGGTCAAAAGAGCTCAAGCGTCATATTTTTTTTTTTTTAATTTGCAAAATTTCCAAATTGCTGACAAGTATCCTCTTTGGCACATCACCCACCGTCCATCAGAAACGATCTGGGGGCCTTGTAGGCTGGTACCTCCAGCGTGGGACCGGTACAGCCCCGGAGGAAGACATCTGAAGAGAAGGCTTTGGGGTGTGAGCACGAGAGAATAGCTCTTAGGGCAAACCAGGCTATCCTTGCAGCATTTGGTCATTTCCTACACCAAGAAATCCAATAAAAAATGCTCCAGGTCACAAAGTAAAGGGGTATCCCCTCTCTTTGAGCATCCCTCAAATGCTCCCTCCCCTCTCCCATCATTTCACATCAGCTAAGCTTCCTCTGGCTAAAAGTGACTGGGTGGGGCTCCCTCCAGATTTTATTAATGTAATTTCTGAATATAGCCAGAGGGGACATGAGAGTGTGACATGAGATGTACTTTCCACTTCTTCCCCTCTCTGCTAGCAGTGGGAAATGGCCTGCATAACTTAATAAGTATTTTCTGTCTCTAATTTCCATCCTGTTATGCTTTGCAGGAACTGTATGAGCTGATTACAGAGAGCTCCTTGCCAGTCTCTGAACTAGAAACATTCTGCTCTTTCACTTAGGTTCCCAATTTCTGCCAATTTTTTTTTTTTTTCCTTTTTAAAAATAACTGTATCATTCGTTTTACTGTCTTCTGCAGTCCTGTAAGTTCCTGTGTCTTACAGACATTTCTTGAAACTCCTGAAATCCTAAGCCAAACTGAAAGTCTGCATTTAAATTTAAACATGCATTTCTGTTACTCATCCCTTCAGTCCCCGATAGCCTCCAGCTAAACAGACACACTCAGTGCTATGAGAAGACAAAATTACCGTAACACAGAATAGTACAGGAGATACCGTGGGGATACTCCCTTCGCCCTCATGTTCCCCCAGCCTCCGACCTATTTCTTCTAACGATGGTTGCTAAGGCTATTACTCATGGTCCTGCTCCATGACCCTCGTTAGATATTCTCTGTGAAGAATCGCGGTCTGTTTGCTAACTGACCAAAATGGTCCAAAGCACTTCTCCTGCACAACTAGCTGCTGGTACTTCTATCTTTTCTCTTAATCATGTTCCACTTTAAGGAGTCACTTTAAAAACAAACTCAGATGTGGAAGCAGGATGGAGACATGCATTTTCCATTTGTAGTGTTTTAGAGATCAGATTTTGTGCTCAGTAAACCAGGTACCCTTTTCTTTCTTAATGTCCTGCTTGAATGAGATCCAGGACAAATCCTCCTCATCGTCTCTCAGCCTTTGCTTTTACTGTTATCAATGGCAGACGGGTCTCTTAACGTGTCCATTTTCTGGATTAGGGAACCAGATAACCTGTTATAAACTGAATCTCATTAGAGAACAGAGAAAAGGAGGGAACTAAAACCCATATATATGAAGAGTTATATTAAGAGTATGCTCATTGTCTAAAATGATTAAGCATTTTCACTATTTAGCAAGAAATTTAATTATTCTGTCAAACCAAGCAAGAGACAGCCTTCCAGCATTAGACTCCTGTAGGTATCAGGCTGCTCTTTTCTTTAAGTTGTAGTAGAATCTGCCCTATTTCAGAAACAACTTTTTAAAAAAAGGACATATTCGGCCACCCTGGAGTTCAGACTGCTGGGATATACCGCACTTGGCAAGCTTTCGCTGGAAAATGCCAGTCCAACAATATCAAATTACTTTATTAATACACATAAGTTTGAGCAGAAAGTAATTGTGGTTTTCCAGAAAGCCGTAAGAGAACATTTGCTGCAGCTTCCATTACCAGCGACGCTGCTTAGAATGAACTGCCTCTCTGTAAATTTTGTGGTGTCTTTGTACAACAGAGGTTGGCACCAATATGACAGGACTAGTTAATCTCCTGGCTGAGACCACTCATTGTTAAATGCCCTTCTTACCCTGGTTTGAGTATGATTTGGAGCAGAAGCCTGCCTGGTCATACACTAACACCTGCTTTTGGTTTCCAGTTCTTCTTTGAACTTGCCTATGCCTGTATCAGTTTTTCCACCTGCAAAAACCGGAATATTTCCTAAAAGCTTTCTAGAATGACGTGAATTTTATTGTTTGTGAAATTAACAATATAACTATTCTTGTTTTATCTCCAGTTTGGCTGTTATTTTTCCACTTGTCGCTTGAAGTCACTGAGCTATCTATATAAACCCAAGTAACAAGGGAACAAGTATGAAATGTGCTCATCTTCTAAGTTAGGTTCATCACGACCAATGAACCTCTTGTATTTTCTGACGTACTTGGCTATGGCAGATGAGAGATGTCTTTTTACAAAACCGCTTTTGTCGGTGGTCTGATTTTGTTTTGTTTTAAATCAGACTAGCACCCTTCCCCGTGCACTCACATGTTTAAATAACCTTTGTATTCCCTAATTGAGTGTCTTTTAATGTAATTGCATTTGGAAAAAATATATATCCTTTTTCTAAAGTTAAGAAAACATCTGTACCAGCTCATCAGAGTATTGATATTCACTGTATGAAAACCTCTTTAAACAGTTTCGTATTCAGACATAGTTTGTTCGTCCTCAAGCCAATTCAATTCATCTGGGACAGAAGTCTTTCTGATTTTGTTTTTGGTATTTAACATACTCTACATTGATCTCCTCGAAATGCAATGAAAACAAACAAAAGAAAACCCCAATCCCATCTCAAGAAAACACATCAGAAATAATTTAGAGAATAGTCCTCTTGGCTGAACAGATTGAACATAAGTATTTTGCTGAATTTCATGTTGTGTTATAAAATAAATTTGAGTCCCAGCAATATATATTCTAGGTTATTTGCCCAGTAGATTAAACGACCATAAATACTGAGTGATTCAACAGAGCAGCCAGCACTGGCTGGAGCGAATAGCATGTTAACAGATACTGGAACTCTAGAAGACACCAGAAAATTGTGCCTAAGTAAGCTTGCCAAATTAAGCTTATTAAATGCTATTTTTCTAAATACTTAAATGACTTATTTTACTAAGGGCTCGCCTGAGAGTTTTCCAGTGTGATTAAAAGCCCTCAAGGGTCACAGACTAATTTGCTAAAATGATGGAGAGGAACACTAGGAGCAGCAAGGACCCCTTCCAGGGCGTCAGGACCAGACAGCCGCCCCCAGGTAGGCTGCAATAAGACAGGAAAATCACTTCCGATCTTGCTCCAACTGGAGTCTCTCTCTCATCAATAATTTCTCCCAAAATAAGTATTCTAAACTGTGAGGTAAAAAAGCCAAGGATAATTATGTTGTCTCCAACAACCCTCACAAAAAATGTTCACATTTTTATGGACCTGGAGAGCATACTCTCCCTTATTTCTGCTTTCAGGTATTATTCCTTCAAAGAATGCTTTATGGGAAGATACCATTAAACTGCGTAACACTACTAAACACATAACAGTGCTGCTAATGTTCTTTAGAAGTAATCCATCGTATCTTGTTTCATTTCATTGGTCTTGTGCAATGAGTTCCAGGCTCAACATTTAACTAAATTGCCCAAAGACACTCTTCCAACCATATGTAATGTACAGTAAGTAACTCTTCTGTAAATTGCCTGGGAACATACTGCAGAACTATTCTCAAGAGAAGAACTAGGGCTGAAATATTTTCTCATGCACCTTACACCCGGGTGACATTCCTCTCTCTCATTCCAGATTTGCCCCTAGCACGAACAAACGGACGCTACCCTTTTTCACCCATGTTTGTTTGTGTTTTTTTCCTCCTGCTGATATTTATGAGAGCTGTTTCTGATACCCTTGCGGCATCATCTTAATTTTGGCAGAGGTTTCTGTGTGTCCAAGGGGTATGGAGAGAGCACAAGCTGTCTCCAGATTGAAGGAATCAATTTTCATTTCTGAAGTCAGACAGGCTTTCATTTATTGCCTATTGACTCCTTAGAGAGATAATAATAATGTTGCTGCTTTCAGTGAAAAAGACCATTACCGAGGACAACGCACTCAATCAAGAAAGATGCCAAATCTCCTCTTCCCCAGACCACTCTTCACTCCCTGAGTTACAAGCCGGGCTCTCTCCAGAAGCACCATTTGCTACCTGGCCAGCTCGGTTAGAGTCCCGGTGTGCAAAGAGGGTATTAATCTTTTTGGACACCCATCCAACAAGCAGAAAGAAAATGAGAGAGTGGGCACAAGCCTTCTCCAGAGCCCCACCGCATCAGCAGGCTGAGGAGCTGGCAGAGCCAGCCGCTCTCCTCCCACCAGCCCAAGGAGTCACCATATGTTTGGCCACCACCCATACAGCCAACAGCCCTTGGAAAGAGGCACCAAATCCATTCAGCCTCTTCTCACTAGCACTGATGGACATCCAGCCTTTTCAGGCCTCAGCCAAGCTTTAAACAGACCCTGCCGGAACCGCTGGGCTGGATGAATCAGCTCTTCATTAACAGACTCTCCCCCAGCCCTCACCAGCCTCAGCTGATTCCTACCCAGTAAGGCAACACGCACCTGACAAGATTTACCAGTCACAAATTACTACGTCCAGCATGGCACCTGTCCCAGAGGATTTATCCAGAAAGGCACGTCTGACATCCAGCTCAGTGTCTCCAAACAGGCTCAGGACCTTCTCTGAGGTCCTTAGACTCTGGAGCACAGTTAGGGCAGAGCACTCTTACTCTCCATGGACTGTCCAGGTCTTTTCCCTGCCCTTCCTTTTTCCTTGGAAAATTGGGATAAGAAGCAGCATAGGAAGTGAAGGAGAATAAGTATTTTCTATTTGCTCAATTTTAAATAAAGTTGTTAAAATAATATTGCCTTTGGGGAGGCTTCCCTGGAGTTTCAGGGAAACGGTTATCTATTCTTATTCTTTCACATGCTAATTAAAGTTGACACCGATGATACGTGGTTTGCCATTCTACGGCAGTTTCATTTTCAATGAAACATTACCGTTAAAAACTTGCTCTTAACGCGACAGTCTTTCAGAAGTTCTTTTAGTCGTGGCAATGATGCCCAAGATGGGTTGTAAGTAGATGAAAAAACTACAGACACTCAAGAACCTACACAAATTGTTTGCCATAGTAAAGCTGATGTGCTCGCACTGGGTTGTGCCCAGCCCAGAAAGAGTAGTATCTCTAGTACTTATGAACGTGTTTTCTTTTTCAGTATCTGTTTATATTTCAATCTAAAAAAAAAAAAAATTAATAAACTTACTTGCAAAACAGTAGTGCGTTCCGCATAGAGATTCTCATTTTATGTTGGAATAACTTCTCAGAAACTAAGGCAAGCACCCCATAGCAGGCACACTCATATGAACACGACCTTTTTCTTTTTCTATTCTTTTATTCCTCTCGAACTGGCTGTGAGTGAAGTCTACACGGATACAAGTGGCTAAGCTTCATATTTTAACTTTTGAAGTTTCATTCTCATTTAAATTGCCAAATAACCATGTTGGGTCCTTTCTGACACATTTGTATTACGTGCTTTCTTTTGCCTAAATCTTGTACTTGGACTGCAGTTAATGACGTGTGCATACCTTTTCCATAAAGCAGTTTCCCTCTGGTACGAAGGAATGAGGTAATTTACGCTAACGCATGCAAAAATGCGGAACTACCTACGCTGACAAATCTTCACTGTCACTCCGCACAGTTAACTCGAACTGCTGCATATTCTCCGTGAGCGTTTTCTGGTAGACGTTTGTAAATGATGGTGAAGAAATCTGCGCTAAGTAATACGGAGCATCAGCATGCGCTGTTGCTGTCCACCCACGCTGGCAGAAAGCCACCGAGTTTTCGGTTGTTTGCAAATGTTTTCCGTGATGAATCCCTTTGCTATTTCCCATACGAAGTTATGCACTCAAACACGCGCAGCATGCACTTTGCCGCTCTGAGTGAGACAGGAGCCACTGGAGAGACCTGAATTTTGGTCGCCCTTCAGCACGCACCTCTACACTCGTGGTTTTGTTCCATAGATTTTTAAGATCGTACGGCATGATTGCAATAGCGTAACTTGCCTCCTCAAAGCAGCGCAAATGCCATTCACCTATTGCACCGCTGAAGCGGTCATGCCCAAATTATATTATCTTCCTATAAGAATGCCCAAATTATGTTATCTTCCTATCAGATTTTAAAAGTTAAATTATAGGACTCTCCGCAGACTCAAGGTCAGACACAAGCTTCCACAACAGCAAATAAAAACCCAAACCTGAGGGTGTACAGGGGTTTTAATATCACCCACTGAAATGTTGAAAAGATGATAAATTTATCACTTCACCACAAACGTTTTTCTAGCCTGGATACAAACCAACACGTTCTTTTTATTTAGGTGGCCTAATTATCGTAAGAATTTAAGAAAGCCAGATGGGTCAAAACAAGCCCAGGTGGTCTCCAGCCTGCCAATTTACCGGGCTTATGTTTTCATTTTATTTGAATAAAAAATGCCCATCATTCTTTGTCAGAGGTGCACTAAGCTGGTTGTTTGTCATCATTTATATAAAAGCCAACCAGGTTACCTGTCAGTTTGCAAACGTTGTGGATAATAGGCATTCCTTGAAGCAGCGCAGGCCTGATGAACAAGAAAGCTGGAAATTTTTTTAACCCCTTCCTTTCCTTTTCTTCTTGCACAGTACTATATTAATTTGGAAACGGATTTTTTGCACACACTCTCACATGCAGGCAGTACCTTCAGCTCATTAGACCACACGATTCTTAGAAGTAGCTTTTTCTAGGGTATCGGCAATCAGCCGCCTTACTTCCCATCCAGGATTAAATGGCAAGAGCCTGCCCACGATCCAGCCATACATGTAAAATTGATTATCAGGCTCACATGTGCCTCCTTTTCCATTTCAAACACGTTTTATAGCAATGCACTTTTAAACATGTAGCAAATCTGTTTATGTGAACAGAGAGCAACCATTTTATTTCAAGACCAGCTGTAGCCTGTGCGAACAAAAATCTCTCTCATCTAGACTTTGCTTATTTTCCTCGTCTTAGCTATTTTTTCTGTATGTAATAGTAATTGGATGGTCTGAATTCTCCTTCCGAGATCTAAATATAATCATTGCTGAAGTCTTATCTTGTTAAAGGATAAAGACACTAAGTTATGCCAAGTTATTGTAGCCACAGTACCATATGCGAGAGACTGTTTCATTTTTCCACACACAGCAGAAAGAACGCTTCCTTTTAAGGCATAATTCATGGTTTCTACTTAACATCGCCATGGTGACCCTAGGACACTGCCCTACCAGCTGGAAATGAATCTTGCCAAGCGGGTAAATATTGCAACTCAACAATACCATTTTGCACTGAATAATTTAGCACCCAAAATAATAATAAAAAAAAAAATATCAAAATGATCACTGTCCGTATTTTCTGTAAAAACTCTGTGGACTTTATGTGCAGAGAGCTCTCCTAAACCACCTGGGACAGCATTGGCTCCCCCAGTCCCTTCACTCCCCGCCGCTAGGTTTATGTTTTCCCCCAGAAAAGCCATTCCGTGTTTCAATGAGATGAAGGGTATTACTATCCCAACTAAGAAGAGAAGGCACAAACCAATGAAGGGATTATTTTAATTAAACAAATAGGAGGGAGGTTTACCTCTCAGATTATTTTTCATGGCAATTTAAGGCCAAACGCGCAAGAGAACATATGTACCTTTTAACATAGCAGGATCTACTCACATGCTTTCTGTGCAAAGCACAGGAAGAACATTGCACTTGTCAGGGAAAGCCACACCTGAACCAGCCGGTAAGAAAAGCCGATGATGGTGGTATGGATTAAGCCTCCAGCCTACAGGGAGAAACCACCCTCCGCAGCCACGTCTGCACCATTTGGGCATTTGTTACTGGCAGAGCAGCCCTAAGGCGCCAACTTCAGCCTCCATCATCACCCAAACAGATCCTGCAGATCTGCTCCATGCCCTCATAGCTGCTTTCTCAGCAATTCTCAAACTACAACAGTTGCATGTTCACCATGACCAAGAGCGTAGGTCTGCAGCAACCGATGCCAACCAGAGCCCAGGCTACGCTATACTGGGGACCCGCCCCTGCAGCAGCGCACGTCAGCGTGAGCAAGCCATTAGTTTTCAGCCAGACCGCCTCCTGGAGCCGTTCCACACTATCCGTGTTGGAGCAACAGCGGCAGCAAAGAGCACGGGCAGGAATGCCCAGGGAGAAGATGGGAGGGCAGCATACTGCACTTGGGTTAAAGGCAAAAGTTTTAAAGAAAGGCTAAAGCTAAAAGTTTGGTTTTGTTTTTTTTAAACAACAAAACAAACACAGAACCCCCCACGATCAATTCCATTTTCGGGGCAAGAGCTTATGACAATTCTTCCTCACAAACTCTAAGTATATGAAAGTAGAGTGGGTGCTTTTATCATCAGCGGAGCGACGAGAAACCCCAGCTTCAAATCCCTTTCTCTTCCCAGGAAACTTCAACTTCTTCTCCAACCCACTAGCCTACCGTACAAGTTCAGTTTTTACCGCTGAAGCCGCTGTCTTTGTTTAACGTTTAACGCACATACTTTCTGCCCCAGAGAGAAAAGAAACAAATGAGCCTTGAGGGCTGACGGCCTGGGAAGGCAGACAAGTGCTTCCCCGTGCCCGTCCCAGCGTGCAGCTCTTTTTCCTCTTCCTGTGTTTTCTCTGGGGTCTGATCTTGCGTGCTCGTTCAGACAGGCAAACCTCCGCACCACTGAGGCCCTCAAATGAGTTAGGCAAGAGATTGCTTGCCCCTCCCCCCTCATCATTTAGGCATTGACAGACTTTGATGTGACCAGGCACAAGTATTTTCCACAGCTAGAGAATTTAATGTAGCATTTCCGTGGGAACACAAGCAGTCAATCACCCATATGTCAAGAGTCATTGGCATTGCTATAAGTCACAGACGTAAACTCAACCAACAAGTAGCCGTCCATGTTTTGAGATTCTACATCTAGGATTTAGACGGTAAAAAATTATGCTAGGTGAACGAATGGTTTATTTAAGAAATTCTGTAGCTCTAAAACTTAACATGCTTAAAAATCTTTTTTCTTCATGAGGCTCGCTCAAGTCATGCAGCTTTCCTCTGTGACTTCTCTGTGACTTTGCGAACTTCTGAAGCTTACCTGGCACTAACTGCGTGCGGTCATTACAAGGATAAAAGTCCTTCAAGGAATACCTAGGTTATCTGTAAGGGGTGCTCTTGATTCATTATGTAGCGCTTTCTTCTCTTGAATCAGTACTACACCGAAGTCGTGAGGTGAAACTGGATGCACGGTGATGCTTCAAATGCTTCGTGTAAGCTGTAAAACCGTTTGTACGGTCATTTCTCACTGTATTTCCCACGGTGTTATCGGGGCAAGAGGTGGAAGTATGCGCGCACTGGTCAAATTTCAGCTTGGGTTATCACCCATCTCTGTCAGAGTCTCCCTCGGGTTTTAATTAGACAAGGTATTATTCAACGATTCTGTTGTAAATAGTTTTCACCGTATGGTTTAAACTGTTCCTGTGCGTCTCTTCGGAGAGGCTCTTTTTTCAGTAGCGGGTTAAGTGATCCCAGAATATTTTTTTTTTTTTTAAGTGCTCATTTATGATTCTACAGCCCCAAGATGTAAAGTGCAATAGGATTGCTAATTATGAATATGTTTTTATAGATTGAAGGGTCAATATTATCACTTCCTTTTTTTTTTTTTTTATTTATATAAACTGTGTTACAGAATACGTTGCACGACAAGCTGTATGTGCAGTTAGGGTCCGGATACGCTTCCGAGCACCATTTCACTCCATCCTGTAACAGTCTGCATCTGACTAAACAAGAGAGAGCTCTCTTTGCACTCGTTCTTTAAAGCAACTTGGACTAACCTCCATGTATTCGCCTTCCGGACAAAGTTTAACCACAAGATCTTCCTCATAGATCCAGACTTTTCTTTTTAAGCTTGCAGGCAAACTTTGGCTTCTTATCCTAGTGTAGGTGCTGCAGTACGGAAAGTTTATGTTTCATGTATGCAGCTGAAAATTGAGGGTTTGTTTTTTTGGTTTTTTTTTTCCAAGTCTTCTAATCTTTGGAAACACCAGACATTCTCGGCAGGTTGCAGAGAAGAGGAGGAAATTAAATTTCCTGTCATTTTCTATGAATTTCAATTTTTCATTAAAAAAAGATAGGAACCCGTAAAGGTTAAATGTTTTGTGGTAGCTTTTGTTTGCTTTCTATTGCTGTTTTTAAACCGAGTAACTATAAACACGAGCAGGGTGTAGAATGCAACAAAGACATTATTGACAGCCACATCCTCCACATCCTCTCAATGTGTTTATCCTAATGGACAACAAATAGTAAAGGGCGATGCAGCGGTTACAGAAATACGTTAAACACAAATTAAATAAGTGGTCAAACAACCCACGCTCTCTGGATCGTTATTTCAGTACACTTCTGAATTTATCCATTGCAGAAGTGACTAAAAAAGAAAACATACGTGGAGCCTGGAGAAAAACAGTGGTTGAGCATCCATTAATTAAGCTTTGCATTTCTTCAAAAGCCTTAGCAATTTCATCTATGATTAACATTTGCTGACTTTCACGACCATTTCTATCTTTTTGACTTCTTTTTGACCGTGCCAAGCATTTGTAGAAGTGCTAGCAACTTAGTCTTCTGGACAGGAAAATTACACTCATGTCTGGCGTTTGAAACGTACCACCCACCCCTAACCCTCTATTAGTTGTCCAAATGTTGCAAATCCAGATTTTTAAATTTTATTCTTTTTTTTTTAATCTATGTAATAAGAGTTTTCCCTGCTTCCCTATTCTTCACATAGAACACATTCGGTGCTAAGGGGTTTTTTATATCTGTATACAGACACGTAGATAATTTCTCTCATTTATAAGGGAAGCCCGAGAAAAAGGCGGCCTCTAAGCAGAGTAGGATTAAGACAGAATTTTCCCTCATCTACCACAATCTACAGATATTTTAGCAAGCTTCCTATCGATAATAAACACAGCTCAGACTCTGATGCGTTTCAGATAGAATCTAAGTAAGAGTTTTTGCTCCTGGAGACCGGTCTCATAACAGGTCTCTTTACGAGATAAGATTCTTGCAGCAACGCGCATACCAAATACCATTACTGTGTGTTGGTACAGAAATCCCGTCTAGGAAAACCTTATGTATTTTACGATATTTGGATGCCTAGCACTATCAGAGAAATTCATTGCAATCTATTTTTGCTAGAAAGCCCCCTCCGCACACAATGGCTCTTTGGCTCGTCGTTGAGACTATCCATGCAGACGTGGGCCAACGGGCACAAACTGATTTCAGGATTTTAAATCTGAAACAGGTCGGTAATCCCTAGTGGATGATGCGACTGCGAAAATGGAGCTCGTCAGGCTGCCCCGCAAATCCGTAGACAGCGCAAACCAGTCCGAGCCTGAAGGTCTAATACTTCCTCTTCTAGAGAGGGGAAGCAATATCGACCTGCATTTCTTTATGAAGGAGGAACCTGCACCACACGAACAGGAGTTTCACTTTCAGCTGCTGATTTTGTAACAGGCAGCAGTGTTTTTTCCACGTCAACGGAAAAACCAAAATAATTTCCAAGCTTAATAGCTACCGTCAAACCACGGTGTTGTGCTCTTTCAACGTCACCAAGAGCAGGGCAGCTCCGGGGAGGGGGACAGGGGACAGGCCAGGAGCCGAGGGCAATCCCAGCAGAGGCAGCACCCTCCCTTGAAGAAGTGCCATCCTACAGTACCTGAACGCAGCAGGCTGAGCCAGTTGCTGCTAGTGGGACCCACCAACAGTACCCAGCGCAGCAAGGTGACAAGCCAGGACGAGGGTCTATCGGAGGACTCCAGTCAGCAGCGGCTGGAAATGGGGTTGGAGACGCTGTTATAAAGTAAGTCCCACATCCATCTATCCACCCAAGGGATGGGATCTCACACAACAGCTGAATGCCCCAGGCTGAGCTTAAATGAGCTCCTGAGCCACTGGGGTGAGTGGGAGCAGGAGGAGGGTGGGACCCAGGTGAGGCTGACTGGGGCCATTAAGACAAAGGAATGGGAAAAACAGAGAAGAGGTTTCCAAATATTTGGTAAATGAGATGTAACGACTTCTTCCTTTCAGTAACAGAAGTTAGATCAAGGAGGCTGAGGTCTTGGCATTTCAAAGGTGCTGTAACAACTCTCCAAAACAGAAACAGAGCCTCGACTGTTAGAGGATCTTCTTGCGCTGAGAAGGGAACTCCCTTAGATGTGTAAGTCATATTGGCAAAATGACATTTAGATTATTGTTTCACCTGTATTATAATTTCTGCCAACACGGATACTTGGTTAGAAATCTGAGGTCCTGCTATTTCTAACCAGCGTGGCTCTACTCGTGAACTCCTGAAGTGTAAACAAGTCGAGAATCTCTTTGTTACTCAGGTGTCAACTAACGTCTACACCTCTACAAATGTCACTGCGACAGCACTGTGAAACCAACTATGACATTAAAGTTCCCTTACACATAGACCAAATAAAATTTATGCAGACAACAACATTTTGGCTTTTTTATGTAACATTAAGCAGGATTTTTCTACATCTAGCATTCAAAAATATTCTTCAGGGTACTTTACAAGTGCAATTCTCCAGAATAAAGGTATACGCCAGTTTTTCTGCCCAGGTTCACTTGGATTATTTCAACAGTTTTTCACACTTCTGGCAAAAAAATACACACTATAAAGAATATGCATCTGCAGCTCTGAATAAAACCCCAACATACCAGTCTTGCTGGCCATCTCTGAGTAACTTAACGCTCTCCTGAAATGAGCATCAGGAGTCCAGAACCCACACGTGTATCTCACCTGTAAAATCAGTTTGTTTACTAGTACAAAAATCTCCCTGTGTGTGACAGGCTAACCAAAAATGTTTTGGGGGGAAAAAAAAAAAAAGTAACTTTTGAAAAAA
>VXBH01008057.1:435777-456327 GCA_013400035.1 Rynchops niger
AAAAAAAAAGGGGGGGGGACGGGACCCCAGTGACTTTTATCTGAGAAACAAAAGTTACAGCACCCTGCAGTGGTGATGGCACCACGGTACACGTTACTCAGTTTTCACTGGGCTAGCTGCAGCGCAGGGAGAAACCCCGCTATGGAAGGATGGGATGGGGCGAGAGCCAGTGTACCTGCGGCACGGCTCTTTCCTAGGAAGTTCAAGTATCTCCGTGCTGCTTTGCAAATACCAGACAGACAGGCTTACAACAACAGCCAAATGTAGCTATAATCATCTGCTTTCCTCCCAGATGCAACATTCCTTTTATTTTGGTCTCATTTACGAGGAGAAACCGGTCAATTGCAATTTTTTTTTTTTTATTTACATAATTTGAGAATTCAGCTGGAGGTCAGAAAAGCTGATTTTATTGCTGACTTTCAAGTCTACACCGCTCACCTCAACTGGCTATGCAGCGTAACCGTGGCAGAACAGATTTACAGTTCTTTGTAGAGATAACATTGGAAGTCCCATCACTGAATTCCATGATTTGTTCACCTGGGAAAACGCTTACTTGTAAAAGAGAGGAAGACCCCGGTTTGCAATAATCCATTAATTAAATGGGAAAATTACTCTATAGACAAAAGCATCAAAATAAAAAGGAGATGTTAGGATTCATGGGAGTTGACAACTCTTTATTATGAGAATGAAACATTGCAACAAGGTGTTGGATCCTTTATTAAAACCAATGCTTGCATAACTTTTCAGTGGTTTGTATTCATATTTGTAACATTTGAGAAATAATAAGGGGAAGCAATCTCCCTCCTTTTCTGTTTTTTAACATACCTGTGTGGCAAGAACGATGGAAGTTTGACAAGGGTGGTACCATCTATATACATTTAGGAAAACATGCTTGCTGTGGGTGTACAAAAATAAAATTTATTTGTTAAATTACACATAAATATAAGGTACAAATGTATTTTTAAAATACAGATAAAGATAATCACACTTGCATTGTGTACATATGAAAATACAGTATTTTAATATTCAACATACACAGACACATTTATGATAAATGCAACTAGTTGGCAATGCCAGTTCTTCTCAGTCACTTTTTTGTTCCTTTTCTTTTTTTTTTTCCCCTTCCAGTTTTCCATAAACATGGAAAAATAGGCTTTTAAAACAATTAGTTCTGCCGGACATCTTGCAGCAGCTTGTTAATTTCTGCCACCAGCTCACTGGCATCCATGAGTTCGTGTTTACCATCGCTGAGGTGGTTGAGCACGTTGTCAAAATCATCTTCTTCGTAATTCTCTGGGATCTCCTCCATGGCTGGCAGCCACTTAGAGGAAGGCTGCGCGCTCAAGTGAGTCCCCAGAGCGGGCCCGTTGTTGGCAGGATTTTGGAAATGTGTGCTGGCTGCCCAGGCTGCCACCCCCGGCGGATAATTTACGGTTTTGGCTGGCAAATGTCCCTTCCTGCGCTCCAACGAGTTGGAGCGATCCGTCTCGTTGCACTCCGTGTAGGCATCTAGCGAGGGAGGCAGGAGGCGCTGGAAGACGCTGCTCATTTCGGAGAGGAGAGAGGAGGTGCAGGCGTCCCCTGACTCCTCCTCGCTCTGGCAGTCTTTACCAAACGTCGAAAAGCTCTTCTTCTTCTCGCTGGCGTCAGCAGGCTGTGGATCTTCCTCTAGGCCCTGCTGCTGCTGCTGCTGCTGCTGCTGCTGCTGGGGCGACTGGAACTCCTCCCCAGGGATGAACATGTTACTTCGGTAATCGGAGGAGGGAGAGGGCAACGGCGGCATCCAGCACTGGTCGGAGTGCCCCAGAACCCTGCACTCCTCCGTGCACAGCCGCATGGCTGCAAGAGAGAAAAGAGGAGAGTGAGCGTCCCCCTCCTCTTGTAGATGTCGCTTAGATTCGCAGGGACTAACACAAAGACCGAACTTCTCCAAAGATGTTCAAATCTGGTGTCTGGGTTTACTTTCTGGAGCACCTCTGCTATGAGGACAGGCTGAGAGAGCTGGGGTTGTTCAGCCCAGAGAAGAGAAGGCTTCGGGGAGACCTTATAGCCCCTTCCAGTACTTAAAAGGGGCTACAGAAAAGATGGGGAGGGACTCTTTATCAGGGAGTGGAGCGATAGGACAAGGGGTAACGGTTTTAAACTGAAAGAGGGGAGATTTAGATTAGATATTAGGAAGAAATTCTTTATTGTGAGGGTGGTGAGACACTGGAACAGGTTGCCCAGGGAATGCCCCATCCCTGGAGGTGCCCAAGGCCAGGCTGGATGGGGCTTTGAGCAGCCTGGTCTAGTGGGAGGTGTCCCTGCCCAGGGCAGGGGGTTGGAATGAGATGGTCTTTAAGGTCCCTTCCAACCCGAACTATTCTGTGATTCTATGATTCTGTGTGCAGGAAAGTAACAAACAGAAATGGCCTGGGTCGAAACATACTTCCATTTCCGAATGGTCTCAAAAAATCAGAACGATAAATGCAGAACATGCAAGACAGTAATACGACCTCTCAACGAGGCTTGAAGGTAAACATGTAAATCCCAGGTGGAAAACTAGCACTTGTGACTTAAAGCCATTTGCTCCCTCTGTTCAGTGCTGTTTCATAAAACAAATACAAAATAAAATGAAGGTGTTTCGGCCTCCAAGCATTTACTTAAATTTTAGTGAAGTCCTACATAGGTAATTAGAGAAGCATATACAAGTAATAAGGTGGGAATAAATGGACAAGGAAAATAAAGAAGAAAGAATGAAAATGTGCAGAGGGACCTCCCTCTCCATGAACACACCTCCTCTCCATCTGACAATGAGGTGTACGTTGAATACGAGGTGACCCACTAGCAGGTGACCTTTTTAACTGAATCAGTTAAATTTTAACCCAGTTACCGAGGGCTCAATTCACACCCCATACGACTCCCGTGTCTATGCTGGAGTTACTCTGGGGTGCACTTGCAGCTCAGGTTACCGGAGCTCTGGCTCAGGCTTTGGCACAAGGCGGGCTCTAACCCCTAAGGAGGGCATCCAGGCCAGCCAGGAGGGCTGAAGAGCAGAAGACAAGAGAGCTGTTCTTTCAGCTGCTTGGTATCAGTGGTGTCTCTCAGGGAGAAGCAATACAGTGGGGTCAGTGGCTGCACCCCTGGGAGCTGCGCTAGTCCCAACTGGAAGGGCACTGCAAGAGTCCTCCGCAAACACCTCTCCCACGGAAGCAGCCTGGGAAAAGTCCCTGGAAGCGGAGCCAAGCCAGGCCCTATTTGACAGACCTGCAAAGAGGGGCGTGCCAGGAGAGAGGCCAAATTTTCCTCCCCCAAGTGAACCAGCTCTGTTGGACACGAAGCCTCGGCTGATGCTGGGCACCGCCTGGGTGCCTGGCAGACCTGCTGGAAAAGACCCAGGTGCTGCAGGGGCCGCTAACTTGAATTTGAGTCACATACTTCAAAAGAAAGTTTTCAGAAATGCCAGGCTCTTTGTGTTACGCGTATTTGGACCGTAAGAAACTTCTGCCCTAATCCCATACCAATTAACGGTTATATTAGCCCACGCAGAATAGAGCTTCTTTTTCTTACTCTTTATATACTGAATACGTAAGAAATGTTTGCAGTCATGCTCTGTAAGTCTTCCTCACTTTCTCATCACGTTTCCCATCTGGCTCTGGACCCACTCCGTTTATGAAAAAATCTTTTTGCAATGGTGTAAGCAGAACCGAACGGAATAATTTGAGCTCAGGACGTATCAGTGATTGATAAAGTCCTACTCTCATACTGTCAGCGTGATTTATCTCTGCGCTTTACGCAGGCTATCATTTTGTTTGCTTTCCTAACGCCCTTTCCATTCCTCTGAGTATAAACTTTCTCTGTGTTTCACACGTGACAGTATGAATTTCTTCAAGAATACAAGTCCAGGCTGCAGGCTGGATATTGCACAAGCTATTGCAAAGGGCCTGCTGATCCAGAGAGATTCAAACAAACGAAGCAACCTAGAAAATATCAGGGGCTGAAGTTTTGATACGAGTGGCTGAAATGCCTTCAAGTGCTTTGTTCCCACATACGAAAAGCACACGTGTGCTGTTTTACAGCAAATGCCTAAGAGTTAGCACAGAGAAAAGATATCTAAGTGATCCACGGGGCTTGGACCAGCTCTCAGCTCATCCCAGAAGGGGAGGATTACTCTTCTAATTAAGATGACTCCTGTAAATTAATGGGAGACTTTTGATGGTCTAGCATAGGAGAGAGGGTTGGCTTATTCTGAGTTTTGATACTGATGTTATCAGGATTGGATTTGGTATAAGATAATAAAAGCTGACATTCCTGAACATAAGGACAAAAAATACTCTGAGGAAATGAATGGTGTCACGGTCTGTCCTTAAACCAGGACTAAGTAAAAAAAGTCCAGATGCACAACAGCATTTATTTTTTTTTCTCCAGAACTTAAGGCTTATTGGCCAGGATTTAAAAAGTGGGAGAGAAAGAAACAAGCCTTTCAAGGACAGTTATTTAACTTTCTGATCATGTCAATTTTGAAGTTTCGAGGCACTGGCTCCATTCCTGTCCAGTTCCACCTTAAAGGGACAAACTGAAAGGACTTTTCTCAAAGCACTTTGCCTGTGTCTGGACTGACAATGCAGAAACCTTTCAAAAATGGAGAACAGGAAACCTCGGGGAAGTTTTCTTTTCCTTTTGATTTGTTTGGACTGCAGATCAATGCAGGTCCCACCTGAACAGGTTCAGCATACTTCTCTGATGGACTAAGACCACGCACAGCGGCAAGCGGACGTCTGGGTGAGATTAAATGTCGGTCTGGATAGCCCAACCCAGTTCCGTCTGCACTCAGCAGGCGCCTTCCTTGCTTGGGAGGCGATTAGCCGGGTACTTTTGGAAATCCTACCCCTGTTTAGAGACCGAATTGCAAGAGCTGAAAACGAATCACGGCCATTTCAGCTAGCCCAGAAGGCAACTGGTCCCGCCTGCTGGCAGCCCCCCAGTGCAAACACCATTGCACTTGATGTTCCCCCGGCAACTGAGAGCTCTGGCAGGTCCCTCCCTGCCTCCTGCCTAACCACAGGGGCGAGCGAGACATGCCTCACGCTAGCGGGCAGAGGAATAAGGAGTAGGAGCTGGGGGAGACGAGAATAAAAATATACTAGGACGCCAGTTTAAGGATTCTGAAAACATAGTAATTTTTCAAGGTCTCTGGTTTTGAAACGCTGTGTACCGAAGACTAAATCGAGGAGGTAGGTGAATGCCCGGGTAGGTGACAACACCACCAAGTCCGGAGCAAAATACACAAAGAAAGTTTTAAAGTTAAAATGTGTAAGAAGAATAAATCAAACTTTTGGGGTTTACTCTTGCCTAGCGTAACAGCATATTTCTTAAGGTGAAATGCACCAAGGTCAGGTACAATCCCCTCACCGGTGTTTTGTGTGGCAGCAAGAGGGAAGGGGCTGCAGCTCCTCTCCTCCAGCCCTGGCAACACGTGGGGGTCCCTGTAGGAGGGAGCACCACCCCACAGAACAATCTGCCCCCGTGTGTGAAATGACGTTACTGAACTTAAGTTTACGCTCTTGGTTCAGTGAACCATACTGAAATTATCCGGCCCTGTTGGTTATAGAGAGAAAATTAAATACGATCTGAAATAAGTACAAGATGTAGGATACAACCAGTGGCTGTATAATTACTAAAGTAAGTACAAAATTTTCATATCTGTATTTAGTGTGATTTCCCACAACCTCTTTTCTTCAACTTATAAGTGGGCATAAAATTTAAAAGCCTTACTTCATACATATGAATACATATGTGTGTGTTTATCTCACTTTCACTCACCCTTTTCTGTCTTTTTTCCTTTTCTGCCCTGTGTCCCTGAATCGCACCTCTTCAGCTCTTTCTTCCAGGGTTGCAAGATTTAAAATCTGGGATGTATTTACATTCTTCCCTTGCCACTCAACTTCATTTTTCAGTGGGAAACAAGTACCCTTTTCTTTCTTCTCCACCCATATTTCTAGACCTCCTTCACAATCCATTTCTGAACGGGAGAAGTTTGTATGGTACAGATCAAACCCACTGTGGAAAACGTATCTCCCAAATTATAGTTCAATGTATTTTTAACAAACCACAACCGCCTAGCGTTGCAAAAACATCCACCCAGTCATTAAAAGTCTAAGGATGTGGAGCAGATCGTGCTTTTGGAGGGAATTTGGAGCCAGCTCATGATGATGTGAATAATAGAAAAAAGTAGGCATCGCTCTGGGCAGATTTTCAGTTGTGTCTGAGGTTTCATTTTACTAGGTATGTGAAGGCTTTGGCTCAATATTTATCACAAAGCAGAGTAAAAAGGAAGGAAACACAGGACTTGAAAGCTAAAGAATTTTTGCTTTCTCAGTAGTAGCTTTATCAAAGTGACAGCCAGGCAGCACTGTAAATAAACTGTTTCGGCTTCCATTGTGCTCTTACCTGCAGGAATTCTCCCATCTGTAAGGAAAAGGTCACTGAATCCTTCCCCAAGAAGTCTGTCAATTGGAGACTCTCTCCCCAAATCATAATCACTGTCTCCAGCTTCACTATCACCCCGGCCACTGTCTTTCAAGCTGAATTTATCCATATCTTGTAGGGCATATCTGTAAAGAGAATTGTGGTGATTCTGGAATTACATTATGTCACGTACGTTGCGTTCCACTTTTTGATTAAAAATACATATTTTCTGATACATGTCCATGCATGTGCAGCAGAACAGTTCGGATCCTTACCTGTAGCTTCTGGAATACTTGTTTCCTCGAAAACTTGGCCTTGGTTGATACTGGCCCTGGTGAAGCATCGAGAGAAGTTGAGAAACCTGCTAAAGAAAAGGTGAAGAGACTGATTCCTTGAAATGAAACCTCAAATTCTTAGTTTTAAAAGCACTAGTTGACTTCACAGGTTGGTTTGTTGGGCGGTTGTTTTTTTTTTTTTCCTTTAAAGTTTAATTAAATCAAATTCCTGCACATACATAATGCGGTACAACAGACTATTTTGTAGTGTAGTGTCTGCCACTGGAAGCATCTGAAGACTTTGTACAATGAGGAAACGCACTGCTGTTCATTAGCCTCTGAACTCATAATCATTAATTCATTAACAAGTAAAACAAGTAATTAAACAGAGGTGGAGTTTTGTTTTGTTTTAGTAGATTAGAATTAACCCTTTACCATGCTGGGATCCAAATTCAAAATAAAAAGCCATTGCTCTGTCTGTAAGGAGTTACTGGGGCACAGCTCTCCTTTAAGCCACGCCACAGCATTTGCAGTAAAAACTGGGATAGGTAGGCTCGAAGTTAGAGACAGAGCATGCATATATCGGATACACTACGACCATATGTTGTTACAACAGCTGTACTTAAACTCTGTCAGTGCTTAACCTTTTAGTTCTCCATCCCCATTCATGAAAGAATTCCCTGTCCTCTTTCTGTATATAAACGCTCTGGCACTCTTTCTTAAACAGAGCTATACAGAGCGAAAGGGAAGGCAAGGAAGAAAGAAAGAAAAAGCAGTAAACCAGAGCAGAACACTCTCTGCGCTACACTCTGCTTTTTCGACCTCACGGGGAAGCACCAAGAAACAACTCTTCTCAATAACCGATTGAATCCTGGTCCCCCTGGGTAATGGATTCAGTTGATATTGGAGGAAAACTGCAAAGCTGTGACATCTAGAGAGAAACCCATAACACATTCCCATCGGGCACAGATCTAACTGCCCGTTGCTCTCACAGGTTGCATGCAGAGCACCTCCATGCACCCAAGCGAACACATGTGTGAATGGATGTGCAAAACCGAGGTATGGACCTTACCTCCACAGCTGGAGTAGCATGGGTGAGTTCCAGGGAGAAATTTTCGGGCACGTGGTTAGAGGAGATTGTCACCAGGCTGTTGAGCGATTGGTGGCTGTGGTGGCTCTGCCGGCTGCTCATTTGTCCCCTTTCCAGGGTCGGAGATGACGATGGAGAAGCTCTGTGGTGAGATCTGATAGGTAAGGTGCCATTAACTGTTGGCACTAATGTAATGTCCCCTTTGTGGATCTGTCGTGAGGGTCTTTTTGGGTGGTGCTGGTAGGTCGATTCCGCCACGCGACAGTTGTAGGACCTGGTGTCCTTTTTCTCCCGATTACATCTTGTAGCAAAGATAACCATAATGACCAACAACACAGCGCATATCGATCCTAAGGATATTATTGTTATCATGGAGACGTCCAGGGAGGGCTGGCTTACCAAAGTTGCCTCTGTGCTTGAAAATGAATAAACGTACTCAAAAACAGTACATTTCAGAAGTGCTTTAGTACTAAGCTGAGGACTGCCTTTATCCTGGACTATCACAAAAAACTCCCATTGTTTTGCTGGAACTGATTCAACGCTTACATTGATAGAGATGTCACAGGTTTTGGGATCCATCACAAAGATGCTGTTTTCCTTGTCAGCTGCTATGGAGCAGCTGAGTTCAGAGTTCATACCAGAGTCTCTATCTGTAGCCCTTATCCTGGTGACAAGAAAGCCAATTCCAGCATCCTTAGGGATGGAGATTTCTGCTGTGCTGTTGCGCAGCGCTGGCCCCACAATGACAGGAGCGTTGTCGTTTTCGTCAATGATGGTTAGAACAACTGTGGTATTGCTAACAAGCTGCTGACTCCCTCCATCCCTAGCCTGAACCATAAAGGCAATCTGGTTTACTTCTTCATGATCGAAGGTTCGCAGGGCATAGATAGCCCCATTGGAGGGATCGATGGTCACGTAGGTGGTTATAGAACTTCCCAAAATATAGCTCTCCAAAATAGTGTAGGTCACCTGCCCGTTGTCGCCTAGATCTGGGTCTGTGGCTGTGACTGATGTGATGTACGCTCCCGGAGAGTTATTTTCCAAGATAACAACTTCATATCTGTTTGTCTGGAAGCGGGGTGGGTTGTCATTTTCATCACTGATTTGGACAGTAAAGTGTTTCACTGTGGAGAGACTTGGCGTTCCCTTGTCCTCCGCTATTACAGTCAAGCTGTATTCAGATCTCTTTTCCCTATCTAGAGTGGCATTAGTCAAGATTAAATAGTTGTTTTCATAAGTCTTTTGAAGTTTAAAGTGGCCATGTCCATGGAGCTTGCAAACTATCTCTCCATTCACTCCAGAGTCCTTGTCTTGCACTCTGACCAGGGCAACAAAAGTGTCCAGAGGTGACCCTTCAGAAATGTAAGCCACCTCTTCTTTCTCTGGGGACATCAGGTTTAAGTTAATTTCGGGTCTGTTGTCATTCACATCCACAATTTTAATTATAATTTTGCAGTGAGCTGGAATAGAATTTGGCCCCAGGTCTTGAGCCTGAGCATCAATTTCATAGGATTTGGTTACTTCGTAGTCCACTTGCTTCAGGAGGGTCAGATGTCCCTTTTCTGAATCTATCTTAAAAGTCTCTATAATTTTGGCAGACACATGACTACTAAAAGAGTACACGACTTTACCATTAGCGCCCTCATCTGGATCAGTAGCATTGAGGTCTATGAGCAACGTCCCAATCGGGGAATTTTCTAAGAGTTGGATTATATATGACTGTTGCTCGAAAACAGGGCTGTTGTCATTGGAATCGGAGATGCTGATTTTCAGGAGGGATGATCCAGATCTCTGAGGCACCCCTTTATCTGAAGCAGTCAGCTGGAGTTCGTAACTCGACTTCAACTCCCGGTCCAGCTCTTTAACTACGATCAGCTCTGCATACTTAGCACCGTCAGTCCTGGTTCTCACCTCGATACTAAAAAAATCATTTGCAGAAAGGGAGTAAGTGTGAAGGGAGTTGTCCCCTACATCGGGATCAAAAGCGCTGTCCAAAGGGATCCGGGTTCCGACAGCCGCGCTCTCTGATATTTCGATAGGGATAAGAGCTCTGGAAAACTGGGGAGAGTTGTCATTAATGTCCAGCACTTCAACTTCAACGTGGAAAAGCTGCAGATGTTCAGTGGGCAGAGTGATCACATCAAACTCTATGGAGCAGTTTAAGTTTTTCTGGCAGAGTTGTTCCCGGTCAATTTTAGCTCCTATGCTGATTTCTCCGTTATCCTCACGGACTACAAGCAAGGGAGACTTCCCCCTCTGCATGGCTCGAAAGCGAACCGAGGAAGGGTTAGGCATTTTCAATAAAACATCAGCCACATCCTCCGACAGTCTTGCAATTACTGATCCAACTCTCTGCTCCTCATAAATCCTGTATTTCAAATTCTTGCCCAGCACAGCCTTATTGAAAGATACTATCATCAGCGCAAAAATGAATATAAAGTGCATTTTATTGCCGAGGTGGTGCATTTGTAAGTTTTTGCAATTCATTTCTCCAAAGCAAGTTAAAAAGCAATTACTTCCACTTCCTCCGGTACCTTAAACCCAGCGCTCATCTGGTCCTTTAAAACTTGAAAACGCCTTTTCTAGTCAGCCAAGTATTAATATCGTACCAGATCAGAAAAAAAGAGAAACAGCAAAAAAAAAAAAAAAAAAAAAAAAAAAAAAAAAAAAAAAGAAAAAACTTTTTTTCTCTGTTTTTATACACACCGTGCCAGGACATCCAGATACGATCTGTACGCAATCCCCGCTCTCTCATTTGACTCCCCGCTCCTCTTCCAGCCTGAAACGTGTCCGGGCAACCGGCTCCTCTCCCGCCGCCGGCATCCAGGGAGGGCCGGGATGCAGCCGGCGGGATCCGCAGCCTCTCCTCCTTCCTCCCGCCGAGCTCCTCTCGCCTTCCCTCTCCCTCCTCCTCGCCGCCAGAATGAAAACCCCTCGCTCGCCGGCTCCAGCCTAAAATCCTCCGCAACTTNCTCGCCGCCCGTGTGCCGCCGCCAACGGCAAGGGGGGGGCAGGCGGGCGGAAAGGGGAGGGAAGCACACAAACGACTAAAAGGCAACTTTAAATCAACTTCTCCTCCCCCCACCCCCCAATTTTCAGGGCACTTTCAAGCGGTTTTTTGGGGTTTTTTTTTGTGATTTTCATTCCTCCCCTTCCTGCCGGGAAAACCCGCCTAATTTACATACTTTTAGGTTGCCTTGTTTAACTAACTGGGATCTTTTTAGCGCGTTTGCTTAGTAAAGGAGCTGGGGGTGTGTGTCTCTCTAACCATGCCTCAGAGCGTCTTCTTGCCGCTTATTTACCCATTACCTGCTTTTTCCTCAACATCTGCGCTCCTGCCCGGAGCACGGGGAGATCTCCTTCATTCCTTGAAGTCTCCCTCCTCCTTCCCAAGCCGGTAACGTTTTGCACGCTCCTGTCCTTCTCCCGGCTCCCTCTCGCAGCGTTTCTGTCCCCAGCGCAGCTGCGTTTGCCCGAACTTGGTCCTTCTGGGTGTGCGTGTGTGCGATTGCCTCTCTGGGTTTCTCCGCTTTTTAATTTGCTGTTTCCAGCGGTACTTCAGAAGACCTTTTTCCTCCTAGTTGAAAAAGCCTTTCATGCTTCACCATGACAATTTGTGCTGAGTAGACCTTCCCCATGCCAAGCGTTTTAAAGAGAAAGGAGCCAGCGGGTAGATTAAGTGTTTGGAAAGTGACAATCGCCTCGCCTCTCTGCTGTTGCTGAAAACTGTTTTCACGTTCACACTGCAACACGTTTGCACACACACAGGCACAAATCTTATGGCTGAGTCGACAGTGTATTTTGTGTGCACTAGCAATGCTATAGATCATTACGCGAGGTTCAGGCTGCACCCGGGTCACAGAGCCTGATGTGTTCTTCTCGTTTCAAATGTACCTATTTATGACGTGATTTCTATTTCCTCTTCTTTGCATTTGCTTTTTAAGTTTACCATTTTAGCCACAGCCTCGCCGTGCTTTTCGGTGTTTTTCTGCTAACTTTGCCCATTTGTTTATCGGTGTCGCCCATAATCATACCATCACTCTCTTTTATTGCTCATTTCCTATTACCCGCCGTGTCCAAAAATGTAAAAAGTAAATCTCTCATTCTCCCAATTTACTTACTCTCCGCAAAGCAAAGTCACTAAGAAGGTTCTTGCTGAAAAAGCAAGCAGAGGAGGCTCAGCGTGAACTCTCCTTCTTTTTAAGCATTCAAAAGCATTTTATAAGCCATTGTCTCTTTTTTTTTTTTTTTTCCACAAACCAGCGCCGTGTGGCAAATTGTGCAGAATAGAAATGCCCATAATGAATGTATTTAGTACTGGGTCACGCTGATGAACATTCTGCCCCCATGAATAATACTGTTTTACAAGTTTGCAGCCCTTTCAACTTGCTGATCTCCAAACCCTATAGGCAAACTAGAAAAGCTAACACAAGCAACTGGGACTTTAGAAACCCATAGCCATCTGGCCTAAATCTCTAACAATCCAAGCCAATAATTATATCAATTCAGGCTTTAGTGAACCCCTTTACAAACACCAAAAGAGCAAAGAAAGGAATTAGTGGCCATTCTAAGTTCTGGTGGAGAAAATTCAAAGATAATCTAATTCCATTAGTTCATGGACAGCTTTTTTTGCAGCTCTGATAAATCTTCCTAAAACATTTTTCCAAAACACCAGTGTAAACTCTTTTCTGACGATAATTGGGGAAATAGGTTCAATTAAATGCTGTTCTTAATGTCAATAAGGAGTATTTTGTTGATAAAAGAAGTCACTGCCCCTTTACACGAGCAGTACAGGAGATGAATAATTCATAGTAGAAATAATTTCACTGCTTAAAAACTAAACTATCATATACTCTCTTAAATGATAACGTGTTCTTCCAAGTAACTGTTTAGTACATTTAGATATGAAGAATTTGCTTTATGCAATTCTTATCACTTTCCAAATAGTAATTCCACTTCATCACATCAGTCTTTTTGAGAGGCATGCTCTGTATAGTAATAGGTAGCAGGGTACCTACAGATAGGAGTTGCAGCACCTCTTTTCTTTTTTTTTTTCTTTCCCTTTTTGAATTTATTTCTTATTTTGCAACTTCACCAGTCAGGTTATATGTAATATTAGCACTCAAGTCCACCACACTGTCTTGCAACGAAGCATTTACACTCCTAATGACGATGAAATGTCATTGGCACAAAGTCCTTATCTGAATTCTGAAGTAAACTAATGAAAAAGCCTGGATTTTCCTTCCTTCNGGAAACACACCTCGGGGTCATTTGTTTAGATGCAGCAAGGTTTAAGTGCGTACTTCTGAAGTGCTACTTCTGCTGGGTGCTTGTGAGCAGTCGCAGCGCTCCCAAGGCCGATTCCTCCCACATCCGGTGAAAGAGTTTTGTCTGAAAGTCTCTTAAACTCCAGTCCACCTTTGACATGGCAGACTTCCCCCACAAAGAAAAGGCAGGGTCCCACGTGCAGCCAGCAGACACTTCTTCGGGAGCGTGGTGTTGTGAATGCAGCTGGGCACGTGAGCGGAGTGCTGCTTGGCCTCCTGGCGAGTAATCGCCGCTATTCCCAACTCAGACAGATCTAGTTGCCCCAACGTTCTTCTCAAAAAAATCACACTCAAATTCTCCAGTGATGCACCTGAGGAAGAAAACCAAACTGACTCCAAAAAGCACTTCCATTCGCCCCACAGTCCTGCTTCAGGAACCACAGCCGCACAGCAGATTAATGAATTTTTCACTTAGCTGAAAAGTAGGTTTATTTATGTGGTCGATATACTTTAAAGTCTGTCTTGTTTCTCTGAGGAGTTTCACTGAGCTCTCAAGCATATATTTTCTTCTAAAAGTTACCGATCCCCTAGACGCACGGTATATATGCAAAACTTAGGTGGCAGAGAATTTTACTTTGAAGAACTATTTTGAGAAAATAGTCTCTCAGCAGGGGCAGGGGAGAAAGAAAGTAATTTTCTTAACAATGATAAAGGCACAGTGAAATTAGCACAGTGCCATTTGGCTCATTCCCTTCCCCGTGCTCACACGCACACAAAAATGCGGTTTTATTCACTCTCAGTATGATTTATTGCCTTATGTTGCATCATGTTACAAAATGTCATACGCACTATGCTCCAGCGCACAAGACATAGCAAGATAAAATTTGATTTGACACCTGCGTAATGAATGTGAAAGACAAGTCTTCCGAAGTCAGAAGTGTATTTTAAAGGAATATTTCTATCACGATGAATGACAAAACTGGGGGGCTCCCCCTCTCTCTCTTCCCTTTCCCCCTCCCTCTGTCTCTCCCCCTCCCTCCATCCCTCTTCAACAAGGTGGTTTCCCAAAGCAAAACTAATGGCAGAGCTCACCCTGGTCTTTGTACTTTCCCTTTCCATCTGTTGCCGCATGAGTCCAGAGTGAGTGAAGAGGATCCTCGCAGGCGAACGAGCATCACCACTTTATAGTCACTCTTGGCCCCGCAAATAAGCTGATCGAGGGTCGATCCGATGCTGTTGGTGAAGTGGGTGAAAGAAGGCTGACACTTCAGTCTCATTTTTTGCACAGACAACCATACTATAGAACTAATCACAAATTAATGCTGTATTTGTCCGATCTACTATCTCACCAGTCGCGCTTGTACCCGATACCTTTTTCAATACTGAGGTGCATCAGGGGCTGGAGATATTAAGACATATTAAAGGCAGAACGGGCCATTGGCTTATCAATATAACCTCCGCATCACCGTCTTCTTAATTATGCCCAAATACATTAGGTAGGGCATCTGTTTTCATCTGTGGAATACTAAGCCCCACTCAGGCATCAGTTACTTGGTTCACCTGAAAAGGCAGAGAACTGGTGATCTAAAATGGGGTCAGAAGATCCTGGCAGGCGAATCAGAAAAGCCAAAAATCCGCTTATCAAGTGGATTTCACTATCAGTCCTGACCTCCGCAAAATCTGTGCCTCAACTATACGTACCTATACCTTGAAGTAATCCTGCTGAAGGTACCCTGCCTAACAGTTTCTGTTCGCAGTCAGAGCACTGGCCCTCCTATGCAGCGTCCAACATGAACCGTCTCAGAGGCCACACTCTGTTGCCTCCGAGACACCCAGGAAACATTTGGAAAAGGCAGTAGCTGTAGCAGGAAAAAGTATCTTCCTGCCTCAACAAATAGCCAGTAGAAGCCCTGGAACAAAAGGCCAGGTACCCAGAAGTACGAATGAACTGAGAAATTTATTTCAGAGCCCTGATCTATAATTTTCACTTTTTCAACTTGCTTAAAAAAACACCTGATCATTCATTAAAATACATCAAACCGCAACAGTCCATCCACCTGCTGATGGGTGAGAAGGTTTTTTTTTTGATAAGTGAGTTCAAAATTAGATTTTACATTATCATCAATCATCGTGGCAAAGGGCAGGGGATCAGATTTTCTGCTACATGAGTAAATTTCCGTGGCAGTTTTGCAATGCAGCATTGTGTATATAAATAGCGCGTTAAACCCGTACATGGTCCATGCATGGTAAGTACTGTACCCAGATATTCCGTCTCTTTCCAAACCAATAAAACATTTATCTCTCAAAGTTTTACCAAGTGCAAAGGAGAAAAATGCCTAAGACTTACGGTTTACTAAATCCCTATTCAAAACAAACGCCTGTAATAGATCACTGGATGATTTTGAATTATTTTGAGGCTTAGTTAATATGGCAGAGTATACAATGGAAATTCCATTGTTTGATCACTCTGATGCATTTGTCATTTTTGTTTAGTTATTTCCTTGTAAAGCATGAAGGAGACTATCTCTCTTTGATAGCTGTTTACCCAAAATTGCCTTTAAGAGCAATACATGCACTTCAGCAAAATGAGGTTTTGAGTATTATGTACGCTTGGGATAAAAGGCAGCCATGAAAAATGCGGCACACTTCTTTCCCACCACACCTAAGCCAGCAAGGATAACGCTGTGTTGGCCAGTTCCACTTTGTCACAAAGCCACCAAGTGGGTCCTGTTGTGTACGGCAGGTAGAGCTGCCCATTTCCTAATGCGTCATTTTTTCCTTTCTGTCCGTCTCTATCACTGCAAATACAAATAATGAGGAGAGCCAGATGCTGCAGAGGACAGTGGCTACAACCTCCGGTTCATGCAGAGGGGAACTCGAGGAACAGAGTTGCTCTGTCACCACCTGTCCCCCAGTGATGCAGGCTCCGGGGGGCTGCAGTGGTCACCAGCGCCATCGGAGACCCCAGACAAGTTTTCCCTATGTGGAAAGCTCTAGCAACTTCTGTGCTCTTTGCCTGAGGTACGCTTACTGGTTTTCAGCCTTGCTGGCGTACTTGCATTGGATTTCCTGCATCTGGTTTTATTCCAGATGTTAACACATTAACATACAGCATGCACTGGAATTTGAAACACTTTACGTGAATAAATTTGAAAGGCTTTCGGTGTCTTACGCTGTTGCTATCCTGCTTTGACAGAGGTCTTGCTCTCGTACCCTGCAACACACTAACAAGCGTGTGAGGATATTTTCAAGGCTGCCCTTACTTTATACCAAGCAGAAGGAACAGCTGCGTCTGTAATACTTCTTTTATTCACAAGAGTGGAGTTTCTGTAAAGGAAGGTTTGAAGTTTGGTGTAGATGTGAATTTAGTCAGGGCTGCAACACATACTTTGTCAAACTACCAGCTCAAACCAAGCTTTTCGTGGAACTATAACTTTCTCCGTTGCCCCTGGGAGCTTAAAAAAGAAGCATAATTGCTGTTTCAAGTGTCTTCAGACCAGACAAAGCATGTCTTCAATCTTCTGCTGACAGCCTAAGCCAAATGATCCAGATCCGCTCATCTGTACCTACTGCCAGCAGCTGTTTGTGACCAACATGCTCTAAGGACAGTCTCCGGAAGGGAAAGGGTCCATCATCTTCTGCAGAGCCAGAGCTCGGCTGTGGGCAGCCGCGGTGGAGCCAGAGGCAACTCCAGAGTTTTTAAGACGCTTCTGTCTTCTTCTCACCCTGGGGCTGATGGGAACCAACCCAATCCACGGAAGGATTTTGGACAGCTTCAGGGTCAGTTTAACTTGTCTCGAAGAGCGCTGAGCCTCAAAGGGACTTTGTAAGCTGGACACAAAGTCTGGCGGCAAGAAAGGACACTTCATCAGATTTCTCCAGAAAAAGATGTTCTTGGGAAAACGTTTCCTGGAAGGATTTGAGGATCTCTCTACTGCAGCATTTAGCAAGCTCGTGTTACAAAGGACTGTCATTAAGAGACCCTTAATGGCCTTCCTCTCTTCAAAACCTCAGGCACAATTCACCACCCAGCCTACTCTGTGAATAAGGACCAAATATGTTGTTTATTTTATTTTACAGTAAATATTTATACAGCACTCCGCATGGGTATCTGCATTTTTTTTATTCTTGATTTTTCTGAGGGGGAAAAAAAAAAAAAAAAAGAAGAGAAAATAAAATGCTCCCTGCTTCAATGTCATGGGAAAACATGTGGAAATGTAAACCTGCTGTAGGAAGCAGGCACAGTGGGAGCTGTAATGGGAAAAAGGCAGGCATGGTTTATCAGCAGAATATGTAACATATACTGAACATCCGGCTTCCCAAGTAAGTTGTTAACAGCGCTCAATACAAATGTTTCTTTTTAAAGAATCAGATGTTCCTCCTCTTCTTTCTTTTTTTTTTTTTTTTTTTCAATAGCTGCAGTATGGTAAAACTGGTGCCATAAAGTCATTGCAAGAGACAGCAAACAACTTTGTTATCATAATAGGCTTTTTTTTCCCCTCCTCCTTTTTTTAAACAATGGCTCTAGCAGGTGGCATGTGGCTGAGACCGTGTCTATCACCATCTCCAGGGTGCCAAGACGTCCCTCAAAGTTTCTGTGGGAGGAATTTGTTGGTGGGATTTGGATTGTAAAGGCACGTGAGCATCTGCTGCCTGCTCGGTCTCATTACCATTGACACAATTAGCTCCTGCAGCTCTCGGCCTGGCAGCCAGAGCGGGGACTCAATTTTCTTGCCTCTCTGACAATGCTCATTACCATTCATCTGAACGTACGGGTTCCTCGGCTGCCGAGTCTGGGCCAAGGGGCTGTGAAAACAGATCACACAGAAGGAACACTTGGGGAAGGAAGGGCAAATTGACATAATAGCTACTAACAACCTAAAATCAACTGCCTTGCATACAGTACCGCTGATAAACTTTCAGTATGCACAGTAATGGCTCTTTTCCCTTCTGTGTAAGTCGCTTTATTCCTAAAACCCACATTCTATGGTTTTATGCTATTGTAGGCTTTCTGTAAGTAGCTTATAATCTTTTTCCGTGATTCAGGAGATATTACATAGCATTACTGTTGTCCTTCTATAGCCCCTAACCATTTGCAAAGCCATGACAAACTTTCCTCCTTTTTTTTTTTCCTTGCATCATGTACACAAAAAGTCCGTTTTCCACCTTTGAGTTAATTTGGAAACCAGACTAAAAAGTGAGACTTTTGCTCCTTATGGTATCATGGAAAGTAGGAGTTTATTGACATCTTCCTCTGGCAACCACAGCCTAAACAAAACGTTACCACGTATCTGCAGATAACGACTTCACATTCCTTTAAGTGTCCTCACCCCACATAAAACCGCAATTATTTTACATTTTCTTACAATAGATGCTGCGTAATTCCTCCTTGCTGGCCTTATGTCCTTTTAGTTCTACAAAGAACCCTTAGCCCGTAAATGGAAAATTAGAGAAGGCACACAATTTTCAAATAAATCACTCGGCTAAAAGCAGAGAGGAGGGGAGGGAGAAAAGGGAGAGAATTTAAACCAATCTATCTCCTGAATACGCGTCAAGGATCTCTGTCTTTGAACAAAGAAAACAGAAGGGCTTCAAGGCCTGAATCTGCGATAATCTTGCAGTTTTTGAATGTTGCATAGGTAGCAATTTGTGACCTTACTGAAGAATATTAGATTAAAGCAGAAATGAATTTACCACAATATGTCTTTCCTGAGACTCAGCCTTTACTAGGTCTTTGTAACCCAGGAGGATGGAAAACATCACATAGAGCTGGGGACGAGGCAGGGGCATGACATTTGCTTTCAGATGTTTTTAAAACTCAAGGAAGTGTTATTGTTTCCATAAATCATCACTATCGGTTTATTTTCCTCAACCCCCTCCCTGTCTTGTTAGGCAAAACATATGCTGGGCATTGTCATCGCTCAGGGCCAAAAAGAAAGAAGTGGAGTTTTACCGAGTTTCCCAAAAGGATGGCTGTCACGGTTTTAATCCCAGGTCCCAGGCGGTGGTTGCAGGAGCCTGGAGCGCTGAGGAGAAGAGGGACGAAGGCCATCTCCCCCACTGATGTCCAGAGCCCACGCTTGTTTGCAGACCTGCCCCAGTTCCCCTGGCTTTGTCATGGAAATGCAAGCCCTGAAAGAAGAGTCCATTATGTCAAATTACAAATTATATTATAGGGTTTTAAGTAATTGTTTGCTGACTGTTGTCGTGCACATGTGGTTTGTTGGAAGTTGATGTAATCATTTTGGCAAATTTCCACCAAGCGAGAACCAGCCGGGGTGAACTCTGAAATCAGCTGCTCTGGGGGTTCACATTGTGCAATTAATGGGTGAAAGACTAACACAGGCACCCTTCAAAGTTAATTTACGCAGGCCCATTTTAGAAGTAGTGCATTATGTCTTAACTGTATGAAATGTATTGTGGACATATTAGCATTCATAAAACTCATTAGAAACCCATTAGTTCAAATGAAAGACCTCTGTATATATAGTTCTTCTGTACTATATAATTTTATAGTTCTTTTGTACCATAAAATTTAGCATTTTTATGGCCAGCAAAACGAAACGGGCACTCTGTTTTTCTGGAGCCATTTGAACAAAGTTTTCATTCGTCGGAAAGATTTTTGTTTCAATCAGACATCAATTAAAATAAACATGCAAGACTATTCCAAAATAACCTTAACTTACTGGAATGCACTCTCTCACCAGGCTACATAAATATGGGTACACCCACATTTTTCCCCTAATTTCGTGGTCCAAAACACGTATGTCAGATCCTGGAACACTTCAGTATGATGTAATGAGGCAGCTGGTCTTTCTTTTTCATGAATTCACTAGGACAGTAGACAGTGATATTATGGTGACTGGAACTTAAAGCATAAACTGACATGCTTATTTTCCAAATATAGCTGTGTAAATATTTCACTGAAATAATTTTAGGGGTTATACTTATACACACACACACATATATATATGTATTTGTATGTATTTATGTATATGTAACATTTTTAAAGAAACAAGAAGTTCAGTAAAAAGAACTTTGTAATGAATCTCAATAATCTGCTTTCGCAGTTTTCAAGTATTTATAATTGTTGTTCATCGGTGCCTTTTCTTAAGGCGCCCGTGCTATTAAGATATTGGTCTTTTGTTTTGTCCTTCCACAGTCTTCTATCACAAAATTAAGCTATTAAGCAAATGCAGAATAAATCAAGTGCGCACAGTATGGCATATGGATGGTTTCCATTAAAGAAGTTCAATATATAGATAAAAGGAAAACCTGATAAAAATAAATGGCAGAGTCTAAGTGGATTTGGTGTATTGCTATTAGGATTAAGTGTTACACGAGTTAAGCTCCGTGGCAATGCTTAACACTATTGCTAGGAACTGTTCTCCTAGACATCCTGTATTGTTTAAACACTTATTTTTATATAGCTTCTATAACATAGTTCCAATCTTTTCCTTTTTTTTTTTTT